>JAPYYQ010002395.1:0-19383 GCA_030522585.1 Anagyrus pseudococci
TTTAAAAATTAAAAATGTTGGTTTAAACTACAAATATAAAAAATTGTTATTGTTTTTTGAGAAAGCATACTGCTAAGGTAGTTAGCAGCGGTTTTTTCTCTTACTCTTATGTATACGAAAAACAAACAAAATTCAAATGGAAATCGTACAAGAGCAAAACGAAGTATTATTCATCAGAGCAATCAGCAGACTATATTTCGCTGTCTAATATTCCGTGAATCTCTGAGATTCTTCAACATCAATAAAGCAGACAAACCCGTATCCTTATAAGTCCTCAGTTTATGATTATCAAAATAAAGAAAAAAGTAGTTTACAGTTCCGTTAAAAATAATGAAAATGAGCAAAGTTTGAAAAGGCCGTTTTGCAAATTAAAAACTACTTATATCCTTCAACGACTTTATCATCTCCCTCTTACATCTTTAACGCTGGATTGGTGCTACTACAGACCTATATAAGGATGACCTCATATTTTTTCCCGAGACGTCGTCGGTAGTTTTTGCTTCGGGACTGCTCGGGAGTTAATGGCTACGTCGCCAGTTAGTTAGAGAATGACGCTGTTCGGCTTTAATTACACTTTTGATGAAAAAGCCCTCTCCCCTCCCCCCCCTCGACGTTCACGATTCCGTTTTATCGCAATATCGACAAAAGTCTAATAGAGCCACGAGGAAAATGCTGATTAAGATATTTAAGAATGTCCGCGAATTCATAAGGCAAATTACGCCACGCTCGGCAATTAAAGTCAACGTGAATGATTTTGTAGAGATAAAGCAACGTGTAACATCTCTTGCAAGTTATTAAAATAACAAGAAGAAAAAAATAAATAAACAGGCGTAAACTTTACGAAAATTCGCCGCCTCATATCGACAAGTATTTTTTCGAAATGTTACTTTCAAAGTTTTTCCCTTCTTTAATTTCCGTGTAACAGCTTTGAAACTTTGTATCGCGCGGCATGTATATATTCGGGGTGGAAAAAAAGCGTAAAGTCCAGACCAGTTCCAGCCCTGTCAGTAGGTCTGCCGAGAAAATAAATTCTCGTTCGGCTTTCAGCTCCTGCCTACTGGGAAAGCTTTAGAAAAACTATAATACACGCGGTGCATATGGCGTGGGAGAGAGAGAGAGAGAGAGAGAGAGAGAGAGAGAGAGAGAGGTGGGCGGGCATAGGCGGAAGCGAAAAGTCGAATATAAGCGGTGCAGATGGAAAAGCTCGCGGTTCTGTGTGTAAAGCAAAAGCTGAAATAAGAAGAGAGCCCGGGATGGATAGGCGGGTGACTGGGCAAAGGAGGAGGGGACGTGGATGGGGGGGGGGAGCAGCGCGAGTAGGCGGGAAAGGCTCGCGGGCGGCCGGGGCCCTGACGGCAAGCCGCGCGCGCGGAAATCGACGTTTCGCGCGAGGCCGAGAGAGAGAGAGAAGCACACCACAACGTGTGTGCAAGGAAGGGGAGCGACTAGAGGGGCACAAAGCCGCAAAGGGAAAACATATTTCTTCGGTATATTCATGCAGGCCGAGAAGGAGCGAAGCGCGAGATATGAAATAAAGAGGAGGATAGTGAAGATAAACGCCCGGCGAAACGTAATAAGAAGGCATAGGAGGCGAGAGGGTGGGAGGCAAGGAGAGCGCAACGATCGGAAATAGAAATGGAAGGCCCGCGGAGGATAGGTCCGCGGAGTGGCTAAGATTGCCGAGGAAAATATGGAGATTAGAAATGAGAGGGGAAAAATGAATGGATATCAAATCTTTATGGCTCCGCCACTGTGCGCGGTGAATCGGAAAAGCATTTTCCGCGCTGTCCTTTATGCGAGCATTTCTCCTTGACAATTTTTATACGCGCGAATTTTTGAACTTTATATCAAATTCTTTCGGTATTAAATTTCTTCAAAAGATAAAAAAGTAAGAAAGAGACGTCGAAAGGATATTATTCCTCGGCCTATTTCTGTTTAAACTGACAAAAAAAAAACAGCAACGTCAACTCGAACGTCTCGCTGTTTCCGAGATTCTTGCTGACAGTTAGACTTAAAAATAAGGGACTAAGAACCGACCTGAAGCCACGGGGGTGGAGAGAAGACGGTGTATACGTATGAATACGTGCGCAGGACGACGCACGCGGTGTACACAGAGAGGAAGAGGAAAAAGAGTACAGGTCAACAGGAATAGGGGGGGACGTACATCTTCCGGAGGCCGGAGGGGAAAAATTGTGTAAGCGCAGAAGTTAGACGATAGGTTTAGCATAAATAAATAAAAGATGAGAGGTGGGGGGGGGGGGAGAGCTTGGAAATCCAGGCGAGCGCGGACAGTATAGCTGCAGCTATATGTACGCGCGATGATATACGCCGACGCACGAGCATTGCTGTGTACATACAGCCTCTCTCTCTCTCTCTCTCGTGGTAATCCAGAACTACAGGGGCGGAGAGGGGGAGAGAAACAAGTATGCCGGCGTAGCGGTGTCTCGTTTTTCGTACACCGGTAGAGCAGCCTGCCAAAAGAGACTGCACACAGCTCCAGCGCGCATTCCCCGGCATTGATCAATTAGACTTTGTAAACAAAAGCGCATGGCCCCCTGGAGCCCTGGCAGCTGGAGCAGGCAACAGACGCACTCGTATAATCGGACCAATTGCTCTGATTTATACAATAAGGACAGCCGATGCCGGACCCTCCCCCCTTGGCATTTCCGCCTCTCCAAGTGTATTTCATTTTTCGTATGGCTGAACGTCCTCCCCCATATTTCCACTTTGATACTTGGTAATTCGCGAGGATCGGGTGGGGAGGAAGAGCTAGGGCTGGCGTTTTTGAGGATACGTATAGATCGCAAAGTCAAATGTTGAGTAAAGATAAGATAAAGTGCTGTTCGGCTAAACTTTTCGCCGCGAGCGAAACCCTCATACTTCACCCGCTCCGTGACGCACCTTGCCTCCTCTTCCTGTATTCCCCTTAAACTTTAATATAAGCTGAGCGGCGCTTCGGTTCCTCTTTCGTATACTACGACGAGACTGTATACCTCTCTCTGATCCCGAGCGCTTTTTTTTTCTTTCGTTATTGGCAGGATCGTAGGCAGGCAGTCAATCGCTGTTGGACACTTAATTATCTCCCGACTTCGCTGAAACGTATGCTTGTAACAGGGACGTCAATTTTTAAAGTTGCTGAGCTCTGTATAGAATTGTCAATAATCGTCCTTGCAGTCTTAAAGATTTCAAGTCTGGCAAAAGTATAATTCCGCTTATTAAGACAGCGGAAGGAAAAGGGGGCGGTTGTTTCCTCTTCCGAAACGAGGAGAAATCGTTTCGAGCAATTATTACTGTCATTACCACAAGACGACAGTATTCGGCAGCGAGCAGAAGCTATAGTGTGCGCATTATTAAGCTGCAGCGGGAACAGCAACAGAGAATTCCTGAGAAGGGGAGGAAGATGGCAGGTGGCCCGCGTCGATTCGGCAAAGCGTCGCGCTTAAAGCAACACCGGCAGAAATCGCGTTTGCGTTTGCAATTCCACTCTAGCTCCATTATAATTCGTCCTCGCTATACAGCGTTATACGGTCTTTTCGTATACCCCCAGGGGCTGGCCGCCAGCATTAAATGCCGCTTATACAGTCCTCCCGTCCACTTTTCCAATCGCGCGCGTACAACCCTTGTTCCGTCTTATTCCCCTTTTCTTTTGTTTCGGCTCACGCCTTACGTGTGTGTCTGTGTGCCTCGGCCGTACACCCGAGGCTTATTATGCGCTTGAAAGTTACATCGCGCGCGCGCGCTGTGTCTTATCGCGACCGCAGCGATCTACAATTACTCCGAGGCCCATATATACATTGGCCAGCCAGGTACACACGCGCATAGAGCCCGCGATAAGACCGTTTGGTCGGGATTCTAATCTGTCGGAGGAGGGGCGGAAAAAAGGGGGTGCGCCACGGAGAAATGCGAGAAATGAATATATCAAGAAATCGCGAAATTTCTCGTTTGAGCTGAAAAAATAACTATACGTTTTAAGGACGCGCGGGGCTGCCAGACGTGTATTGTGTGTAGCTCTATATAGCCTCGTTTTCTCTCTCTCTCTCTCTCTCTCTTTCTCTCTGAGATGTTGAATCAAAAGTTTAATTTAGTTCAATGATACGAGGAAAAAACCTAAAATACACAGCGAAGAGTTACAAAATTTAATTAAAAGCATTGGGACGACAAAATCGCGGCCGAATGAAGCGAATTTAAGCGACGAGCGCGAGAGAGAGAGAGTTGCTAAAGGACGCGGAGACGCAAATTAAATTTTATTTCATTTTTATAATGAACTCGCGCCCTGGGGGGTGTAGAGGTGCCGAGCGCGCGCGGAAGATTAATTCAATTTTTAATTGCGATAATTCACAGCTTAATATGTTTTGCGCGTATAAACAAACGGCTCATTTACTTTGGCTGTAAATAAAGTTCGACGCTCTCTCTCTCTTGCGCGCGCGCTCTCGCGAGGCTTAATAATTGTTTTAATGAAAACTATATATACAGCGTCGCGCGCCTCTCACGGCTGGCCTTTGAATTCTAATTCGGCAATTTGAAAATTATCCAGTTTTGCGCGCCGCAGCCTGGCCCTACACGCGTATATAGAGAGTCTCAGCCGGCTCTCATTAATTAGACCTAGTCCAGACAGGCCGGCTGGTCGCGCACCTGTCCGAGGCGATAAAAATAAAACGGCGTACGCGCGAGTCGGCAACGAGAAAAAAAAAGAAAAGGTCGATGCATCGAATTTCCGGTGGGCAGCTGTGCATAGAGTGGCCGCCGCTGCAGAAATAACTCTTGCCGCCCGCTCTCCATGAAGCTCCGGCTAAAGGGGGGAGGGGCGGCCGAGGGGTCAGGTGAGTTTTATGTTATAAACGAAAATGCGGCGCTGCCGTGCGCCGAGGATTTAACCGCTTCCTAAGCCTAGAGCGCGGGGACGGTCAGGCCGAGGTGCCGGCTACTCGCGGGCGACACGCGGCCTATACCCCCGCGCTCCCGCGCACTCTCGGCTGATGAAGATAAAATGGGATAATTATAGAGTCTATCGAGATCGCGGCCTGCGCGCGCGCGCGAGTAAATTTCAGCCTGGCACGCGAGATCGCTCGGACATGAACAAGCCGGCTTGATAAAGAGAGAGGGGAGGGGGGAGCAGTGGAAAGCCGAATCGGAGCCGGCCGCGAATAAAAAGTCTCGGATTATACCAGGGCCTGGGGCGAGATAAAGAAGCGAAAACCTACCGTGTCCCGACGGCGATCGGGCAAATCAAACGCATTTTTAACCCTGTCCGAGATTATTTATCCTCTCGTTTATTTTAATTCGGTTTTCGTTTTCTTCGAAGCCTCTTGCCACTGTACGATTCGATTGTGGCTACTTTTTCTGTTGTTTTGCCGGAATACAATTGATATTGATCGATGACTCGGCAGGATTATATTATACTCGGACATTCAAGTTAAAGACGACCGAATGCTCTTTTCGTTTATTCAAATTCGCTAACCAACGACAATTCAGTAATGAAAAATTTTCAAGTCCATCAAATAATATTTATAATTAACTTTTTTTTCTTGGTTTAATCGTGTACTTTACTATTTTACTACCGAGAGTGTACGGCGCTTACTCGATCGAGTTTCCACGCGGAAAATCGAGTTAACCGAGCTCATCAAATAGCATTTATAAGTAGAACTTTGAATTTCACGGGCTGCATTATAAAGTTTGCATTAGCTTTAGTGTGTTTTGCAAAAATTAAATAATTCCAAGTGTCAACGGGTAATGGTCTTTCGAGAGAGCGAGGGAGCGATAATGTAAGCCTCGCGAAAATAGTATTAATTAAACTGACCCCCTGAGGTATATGGCTCGTTCGATGATCAGTTTGCTTTTGCGATATATACGTCTATCTGTGTACGCTGGCAAAGCGTCGACTCTTCTCTCTCTCTCGGTCAAACGCAGCGCGCGGCAGAGAACTGAATTTACATGAGCTCGTTTACAACTGCAGAGCCAGCCCAAACACATTAAAATCCCAATGTAGTGCAAACAATTTCTCGAATCGAGTATTAAAACGGCATCAATGCCCGCCGATACTCCCCCCCCCCCTGTGCGATGTACAAGCGTAGTTCGTTAACTTTTAATTTCGCAGCTCTCGCTTTTCCCTTCCTCGGGCACGTGTCCGTAGCCTTTCGGCTGCTCGTTGCTGGGCTTACTAATTGCTTCTGACACCCCCACCGACTCGTTTTTGCACGGCTCGGACTGAAAGCCGCAATTGCAGTTATCACTTCTTTGCCGAATTTTTTACTTATTTATTCTACGTACGCTCCTTCGACTTATTGAAAATCTACTTGGCCACGACTCGTTCCTTAATTACGATACAATAACAACTCGTTAACAACCTTACCCGAATATAGGATGAACTTTTCTCGCTTCAATGCTGTTTGTACGGAGTCGTTTAGTGCCGAATAGAACTGTACGTATCATTTACATTTCAATTTCGCCTGGTAATTACTTTTTTTTATTTATCTATCCAGGCAATTGTTACTTTTATTATTATTATTTATCTAACAGTATTAATTTAGCGAGGAGAGCTTTTTTATAGAAACGCGCTCGTATTTACTTTTCAAATGACCATAATAACAAAGCATTTGAAAGGTTAATCAAGTTGCAAGGGCTGCTACATTTTTCACGGTCTCTCGCAGTGGTACCGTGAAATTTCGACGCTCCTCCCTTCCCAAATCAATTTCGACGTCCAATTATTAAAACGGCTTTACCGAGAGCTTTGAAATTTTCTAAAAATCGAATTACGAGGAGAGAAAAAAAATAGCTGTTGTATTTGTCTGTATGCGATGATATTGCCGGCAACGGCTAAAAATTATTAATCAACGAGGATGACAAGGCGCCGGAACAAACAGCGTCGTTAACGTAACGCGCTCGCTCCCTCTGCGCTCTATACAAAAGCGAACACGCGCGCGCAAGCTGAAACCAAGAGTACAGCGCAAGCTCGGCTGAATTTTTCAATCTGCCCCGCTACTCGAATTGCCGTGCAGTCCACCGGAAAATCCATCACGCCCCCCTTGCCCTGGGCATCATCGACAGATCCTCGGACTCGCTGGGAGTGTCTCTCTCTCTCTCGCATCGAGAGGCCGGATGCGCAAGCTCCGATTACACCGCGCGTTATTAATCCGACGAGTTGCAGTTAGCTGGGCGGCACAACTGTTCTCTCGTACTTCATTGCCATTGTATGGCCATATCCAAGCAACTATTCCTGTACAACGACCTCCTCCTCCCTTCCTTTGCTCGACCCGACAATGTTTGCGATGCTTGTCTTGTTTCGAATGTCGGAACGCACTGGTATAGAAGTGCAATTGTTCGTAGTTAGCGACGACGAGAATGCAGGTTTGCAGTTCGAAATTAACAATTTTAATTGACCAAACTTTCATTTATTCATACGATTCAAAAAGGTCAGGAAAGTACTGCTTATAGTTACAAGACGACAGAGTCCGTTTTTCCGGTTGCCATCTGGCTATAGTCGAGTAAAGCATATAAACAGTAGCTGAGAGAAACGGTCGTAAGTAGCGAGCGAGCAGGAAGCTTATAATACGCACACCGTAGGTATACAGCAGCTGCTTATTCAGATTTATGAAACCGTAGGCAATTTCGGCTGTTCGCGCGGCAACAACGGGTCAAACCCCTGCTACGCCATAATAAGTAGAGAGAGAGAGAGAGAGAGAGAGAGAGAGAGAGAGAGCTATGGCACCGAGAGGGCGCTTGGCAAGTTAAATTACACGCTCTCTTGGAAATCCGCGAGCTTTATAAATCAGGCCGACACGGCGTAGGTGCAGTCGAATGTGAGCCTCCCTTCCTCCGTGGCAAGGACAAAAGAAAGCCGATACGCCGAGGGCCATTAAAAGCTGCTAATATCGTCGAAGCTTCGGGCTCCCGGGCCGCCAAGGCAGACACGTCAATCGAACTATACACCGGCATAGTGCAACTGGTGGCAGCAGCAGCGGCGGCGACCAAAGCCCGTTATACCCGATGAAAGTGTCAGGGCAAGCGCTCTCTCTCTCCCTCCAGAGCCGCGGCCGACAGAAATAGGAGGGCCGATCGGATAATTCCGAACGTTCGACACCATCACTCTCTCTCTCTCTCTTCCCCTTACCCAATGACCTTAATCAAGGGACAAACCAGAAAGCAAGCTTTGCTTGTGCTTTTACACGGCTCGGCGCTGGTATTATCGATCTTTGGATTATACGCGCAAACTATGGCCGAACAGCTCTCCTGTTGAAACAACAAGAAACAAGTTTCGTTTTGAATAATAGATTCATCACTCTTGGATTGCCTGCGGATTAATGTTTCATGCTAATTACGGCAAAAACGTCTGGCACTTGGCGCAGGGGCCGGGGCGTATAAAAAGCACGAGGAATTTTTAAAAAACACGCCCTCGGCCAGGCGTACACGTCGGTGGTGCTCTCGTTAGAAAAGGTTAGACGACCACTTTAATCGTTCGCCTCATTATGCAGGCTTGTTTAACAATGCGAAATTATTTAATGGATTAACGGAGCCGCGCGCGCGCGCGCAATTTGAGCGCAACAAATTTAGTAGCGGGGGCTGGTGTGTACGGCGTTCTCTTAACGCGCCAACAAGCTGTTAATATATATAGCCGAAAAATAAGAAATTGATTTATTTGCGAGTATAAGGCCGGTTTAGCGCTCTGCCTCCTGCTCCTGCTTGGAGCTACCAACGCGTACATACTTCACCTGCTAAAATACAAATTCAAATTTCGCTGCTCGTTTTACCCTCCCCTCCCCCTTCCCACCTGTAATCTATAGCCCTAATAATGTTCGTATCGTAATTAAACGATGACTCATAAATGCTGGAGTAATTGGAGAAGATTTCCGGGCGAATCGTGATATCGCCGGTGCCGTGAATTCAGACTGGAAACGTTAGTAGGCCGATGAGAGAGAGAGAGAAATATCATCGATTAAATAAATGCTCGTGCGTGAAAAATGTATATCAAAACGCGCGTACCAAAAGCGAGTGCGATTGATGAAAATTTCGAAATTTCTTCTCTTACGTAAACGTGTGCATACAAATCATTTTCAATATCATTGTCTTTGATACAGGTGTGCGTATGTGGGGTGTACCATTGAATAATAACGTTTAAATACGTTATAATAAGAGAAATCAAATGATTAAATTCAACGGGCAAACTTGAATAATTGCAGAGCGGTAATTATTATAGCGTTGGCAGTATATTGTAATTAAAATTAAATCACTGGCTAAGTTTAACGTTGTAAAAAACAGATTAAAAATTGAAAAGACAAAGAGGTAAAACGGACCGAGAATTCGAAGGTAGAAGAGTGAGAGAGAGAGAGAGAGTGAGAGAAAAGGGAAGGAGAAACTAAATTCACCAAGTGAAATTTCTGTGCGAGTTGAGTCCACGCAGGTTCTCATTAAACATTCAAACGCTACTCGCGGCTATCCCAGTACCGCAGCGTGTACGTATGTCGGAACTTTCATGCATATATACATGCTTATATATATATACAGATATAGATATAGTCATATAAATATACATGTACACACATAATTCCAGTCGTATATATTTCAACACTATCCATTCTCGTATGCTTTTCTCCATATACCTAAGGCTTTAGAAAGCTCGTCTTGGTCCATTTGATTATTCGCGAATTTTCTTTTTTAAATTCATCCAAATGATTTTTCGCTTTATCAATACTTTTGTACACCGAGGGGCAGCGCAGCTTCTACGAGCACATATGCCATTAACGGCTCAACTATAAACTGTGAGCAAGGGCATGAACAACGAGAGCGCCCCATAATCAAACGGAATTGTTCACTCGTGTGTCGATCGTCCGCTCCTCCTCCGCATCATCGCGCTCGCGCGGCGGGGGGTCGATAATGTTTTGCTAAACAATTGATAAAACGCGCTGGTGCATGTATAGCTTTAAAGTCAACAGGGTCGCGCGCAATTAACAATTGCGATATAGGAGAAAATTAATAACAAATTAGAGGTATACGCATATATATATAGCTTTCGACTGATCTTTCGGACGGCTATATATGCATAAACTCTCGTTGCAGGGTTGTGTATGTACGTATTCCCTAACGAAGGCCGAGCTTTTCAGGCATTTACTCGGTCGAGAGTGAGCGCACATATTTGTACAGGCGGCCGCGCGCGCTTGGCCAGAGAGCGTATAGCTACGGGGCAGCAGCGGTTACAAGGGGGACTTGCTAGACCGTACCGACTATTTCGAAAGTGTCGTATGTGTGCAGGGCCGCGCGCGCATTCGCACGATAATTAATATTAATGTAGCGCGCGCCGAGGGCTCGCCAGAGCCGCACTGACGAGCGGGCGTGTATACGTAGAGGAAAAGACGAACAGAGATTCGCTCGGCAGAGAGAAGCTAGTTCTCTCTCTCTCTCTCTCTCTCTCTCTCTCTCTCTCTCTCTCTCTCTCTCTCTCTTGCTGTAGCTAAAAAGAACACTGGCAGCGCTTTAGGAGCACTCACTGCTCGACCGACAGCCTCTCCTATTCTGTCTTATATATCTATGCGGCGTCATAACTCTGGTAATAATGAATTAAATTCAAACATTTTGAAAGGTGTATACTCTTTTCCGCTTGACGTTATATTTTTATCTTGTTACGCGCGTATATGTAAGTGAAAAAATTCCGAGTAATCCAGAGGTGAGTGTATATAAGGGTCTGTTGAATGACGATTACGGAGGTAGATAACGGTTCCTTTGCTCGGGACATCCATTGAACTAACCTACAAGCGCAAGGGGACAATTTAAAGAGGGAGATAGAGAGGCAAAGGCTACAGAGGGGTCTTACGTTTCCAAAGTGTATTACGCCGTCGTAGCTTTTGCCCGAAGGGCTGAAAAGCTTATTTCTCCGATATAATGAACGTTGCAGTGGGGCTTATAAAATTTTATTCCTTCGAAGAAATATATATGTTAGTGGCATTTCTTGCGCTCCATTATCTTCGTTTTAATCGAACGACTTTGATTTGATTATGTTACTTTTTTTTTACAAATTTATGTAATCTAATCTAATTTCGCATGGATCGGTAACACGTACGTTTACACTCAAGCTCTTTACAAAAAGAAATTTTTAAGACTATCATACAATATACTTCTTTTTTTTTCTAAACATTGTTCGACGCTTCGTATCTATATATAAATATTTTCAGAAGTTGAGAAAGTAATGTAGAATAAATTTGATAACACGAAAATCTAAAGTGCCAAGACTTCCTTACAAGTTTGATGAGAAAAGAAAGAGACAGAGAGGGAGAGTGATTCGAAAGTTGAAAAAGAAATTACGTAGGAATAAAAAAAATTTCACGGGGCAATAAATCGCCCGGGCGTTTCTCCAAGAGCGTGGAAAATGTGAAAATTCGATAAATCAGCGTGGACTCGATCAAAGTCAGCATTTGTCAAACGGACAGTGTATGTGTGGTTGTGGGAGGTGGGGATGGGGCAATGACGTAGTATAGTACAGCGCTCGACGCTTCATTCCACGGCAGAACTCGCGGGCAAGCTTGCGAGGGCGCTGCCCGGAAGCCCCACGGCTGACTTCCTCCACTCTCTTCCCTTTGGGTTTCTCTTATTCTCGCACGTGCACCTCGGCGTCATTCGTTCTTGCCGCGGCGAGAGAGAGAGAGAGAGAGAGAGAGAGAGCGCCGGGCCCGCGCAAGCCCCTTCGGGTGCCATAAAGACAAAAATCGGACGGTGTGTGCCTTATCGCGGCCTCGAATTTATCGCCATAACAGCCGGCGAGGGAGGCGCTGGCTAGCTTTCTCTCTCTCGGGCTGTCCTCGCCCACTATAGCTCGTTTTTTTATCGCACTCGTGTCTTGAGATTTGGCCGGTCTCGCGCGCCCGATAAAAATTTGCCGAGGAGCAAGGCGGAATGAGGACAGTACCAGAGGGTCAAGCCAGGTGCGGATGACGCCGGGTGGCGGGGGACTTGGCTGTACAGCCGCGTGCGGACACGAGTATAGGATCATTGGCCCGGGATACGGAGAGCCGCGCGCGGATTAGATCTCGGGCCTCGGGTCATTAAACGCGCCTCGAGTTCGAAAGTCCTTCAGCTCGTAACTCAGCCGTCACCGCAAGCTCTATACCAGCAGGCGACGCGGCGTTCCTTCTCCTCCCGAAAATTCCTCCCCCAAACTTGCCGAGTCCCTTTATCTCTCTCTCTCTCTCTCTCTCGACTACGCTTTCTTACCCACCCTCTATACGGCATATCCGTCTGTCGCGCAAAGCTCTTAGCCCCCGCTCTCGATTAGCCTTTATCCGAGTGTTCGATCGCTGATTATACATATCACCGTGTTCTCCCCCTTTCGTGTTTCTTTTACGATTAAGCAATAATGCAAGCTCAACAGGGAGAGAGAGTCTCAGCCCTCCTCCCGAGAGAGGACGGAGTTTGATTTACTGCGCCGGGACACACGATTGTGCCTCCCCGTTATATACATACACTTTCCGATACGGAGATTTGACACGAGGACACGAAATCTCTTTTTTATTTGGTTCTCGCGCCCTGCGATTCGAAATGACAAATTTCTTATGCTAATCGAGCTTTTGTTCGCCCCCCCACGCGAATTATGTGTTCGACAAAAGTTGACGCTTGGGACCGTCGACTTTGCTCGCGGCGAAGCGCACCCTTCGACTAAACATCGCGCTTATATAGCTCTGTACTTTGAGATTTATGACAGTAGCGATTCGAGATTAGAACAGGTGCTTCTCTCCCGCCAACAACAGTCGACATTATTAATATCTCTTCTCGATTTTTCGATGCTACGGTCGTCTTATCGTTTTATGGCTTTTTTATATGTATTCTAACCTCATATTTATATCGAATAGAGGACAACTTTTTTGTTTCTTCGCTGTCTCTCTCTCTTTTATCCGGCAATCCTCGCCGCGGCAGCTTAAATAAAGTGCTGTTCGCAACAACTCGGGGGCCAAGTCGTATAAGCTCCCCCCCCCCTTACTGACTTAACCGCAATTACGTCGAGACGGAAAAGGAAAATTTCCAATTTATTATCACGTAATCAGCCGACGCGAGCGCCAGTGAACTTTGGACGATAGCTTCGGGCAAGCGAGAGGGAGAAAGAAGGAGCGCTATTAAATCGCTATCCGATTTACCGATCTCGCAAGCTTAATGTACACCGAAAATCCAAAAAGTCACTTTCCGCCAGAATATAGAGGGTGAAAAGAACAGAAAAAAGAAATAAGCCGGCAAATATGCGCGGTATACTCGCCGACATAAATAAAAAGCTCTCTCTCTCTCGCGGCGAGCCGCGGGAATATCGCGCCTCGTCGTTTAGCCGTCAAGCCTTCGGCCCTGATTAACGACGAAAAAATGGTAATCTCAATCGCGAAGCGCAATCTCTCCGCGTTCATTAGCGTTTCTCGTCTCGGGCATCCGCAGCGATTTCTTCAGGGGGAGGGGGGGGGATCAGCGGCGGCACGCAGTGCTCGCGGCAGTTGGCGTGACTTGCCTCTCTCCCGCGTGTATACGTGTGCGGCCCTCCACCCTAGCAGAGTTGGGCCACCTGTCGGCCGGCCCAAATAAAAAGAAAAGGGAGAGAAAAGTATTCCTTCTCTCTGGCCTAGCGTGCCTTCTCCCCCCCGTGCACCTTGCCAGTGCTGGTCCCGGGCCCCCGTGTCTTGTACGGATAATCGGACGCTACTTCGACCCGAACAATTCAATTACTCGAGTTCGGGAGAGCCGCAGCCGGCGGCGAAGGAGGAGGGCTGTATTGAGGCGCGTGGCTCGACGGTCGATCGGCAAAGTTATCCGGAATCGCTGTGATCGCGCTACGTGACTTTCGTGCGCCACCCCCTCCTCCGCGTTCCACCCCACGACCACTACAACCACGACAAGGGGGGCGAGTCGCGTGCGCCGGATGACGATGAGATTTACATTTACTCGGCTTTTTCTTTTTCGCTTCTCTCCCGGCCAAGCGCCAAATGTACTCGCAACGATTTTCCCCTCGGCAAAAAACTATACGACTCAATTTCGAATTTTACTACCCTCTCCGATGAGCTGCTCGTATCCTCTTTTTTTTCTCTCTCTTTCTCTCTTCAGCGAAATATTGCTCTCGGTTGAAAAAGGGAGGAAATAAAAAAGATTGCGAATAGCTAGAGCGCGCCCGGGCAATTGTACAACGCCGGGGCAGTACAAACGGCCGCTCGTATCTGAATAAACATATCTGCAAATTTTTATTATACGACAACGACAGCGGAATCTGTCGAACCGATGGATTAATAAAAATCAATAAGGATCAAGTGTAGAACTGGTTTTTGAGCGAAATAAAACGAGGGAAGGGGGAAATATTGTCGCCCGGTACGAGCGAGCGTTGGCGGGCTTTAACGAAGGAACGACGTAAACAACGAGAGGCGGGCATAAATCAAGGGAAAATCGATCGTAAAACATGTCAAATTAATGGAAAACATAAAAATGTTTGAAGAATTTGCAGCGCGCCATCTATCAGATTTTATAATGCCAGTGTCAAGGCAAGAGAGAGAGAGACTCTCAGGAGAGGAGAGGTGCCGCTGCTGGCGCGGGCTCTGTGTCGCGAATAAATTTCCGATATTTTATCAAGGCTCATTCTCTATGCGCGCAGTGGGCGCGGGAGGGGGGGAGGGGCTTCACAAGTTTCAACGGTTACGCTGTTTTAGCTTCGAATTTATGCCCCGCGCCGCGGATAAGTTAAAATTAAAACGGCCACGGGCCTGGGTTGCCCCGGCTCTCTGCAGGGCGCGCTTCGATCCTCCGTGGGCTCAAACACCCCCCGCCCCCCCTCCCTTTCACCCGCATAGATGTATTTGCTTTCGGGTGCTAGTGATCTCGGCGGCAGCGGCCCCGGGCCTCGTCTCTCTTTCGGCCCTCCCCCCCGGCAACTTTATCAAGTGCACTTTGACGCTCTCTCCTCCAGCCGGGATAAATATATACACGTATATATGCGCGGCGAACGATTTGCAAGTAGAATGCAAAAGCGAATCAGAACAAAAGTAAATGGCGCTTTGAGAATATTTACCCGGGGCATTAAAATACAATTTCGCCGGCTGGAGGACGCGCCGAAAGTGCCTGGCCACCGCCACCGCCACCACCACCGCTATATATATATACCCGAGCGCGTCACCCCCCCCCCTCCCTCTCCTCTTGCACCTCTCGCACCTCCGCTGTTCGTTCGTTCTCCTCTGCTATCATCACTAGCGCGCATCGACCACCCTCTCTCTCTCACACTCTTTGACTCTATACATAGCTCCTTCTCCGCGGCCATATCAAAGTGGAACGAATGGAGTCTCTCGTGAAATTCGCTTATATATATATATATATATATATATATATATTTACGGGAAAATGGTTGGGAAAAGTCACGGGCTCAGGCATACAGCCGGCCCACCAGCGGCCCCCTCCGATAAGTTTTGCTTTTTAATTCAATTTAGCCTCCGTGGCTGTAACGCGAGAGCCTAGCGATAAGCCCGGATAAATAATCATAAAATTCGCATAAACATTGCCAAACTCTACAATGCCAGCGCGGCTTTAGCGCGCTTGTATATCCATTATGATATTTTGGCTCTTACGCACCCCTTTAACCCCTCGTCCACCGGGAAAATGTATTTTATCGTGCGCTTTAATGGGGATAAATTGTCGAGAGAGAGAGAGGGGCAAGTGTAAAAAGAGTAATTCATGGCCAACCGTTGCAGCTACAAGTTACGAGAGATGTAGAGTTTTTCCTTTTTTTGTTTATTTGCTTTTATAGATATTGCACTCTTGGCAAACAATTGGATGTATCTCTTTTGAAAAATTAGTCGCGCTTCTGCGGCTGATTGAAATTTACGTTTCATCGCTTGAAATAACTGCCACGGCGAGTGATTAAGAGCAATAGGAACTGTAATCTACCGTTTCACGTCTCGAAATGATCTCCGTCTGGGCATGACAGTGTTTTTTGTAAAAACTCATCTTGCAGTTTTCTTTGACCGACCGGAGCTTTTAATTTCAAACTTTTTTCTACATCGAAAAGTTTCTGTGGCGTATTTGTGGCTTGTTACCGCTACGTATAGACTCAAGGCTGCAACACTACGAAGAAACAATCTTAGCCTTTTTATTTTACCTTTTAATGAGGATCCAAGCGTTTTGTTTTAATTTTATTTGTAACTTTTCCTCATCGAGTAGATTTAGCTTACAGCAGAGCCGGCATACAAAGTAAGTGAGAGATTTGCAAAAGAAGAAGAAGCGACAGCACGTAGCTAAATCTTGCGCCACTTCATGAATCCGTCGCAGCTCTGTTCTCTCTCTCTCTCATTCTCTCGAGATCTTGCGCGTTACGCTCGAAGAAGGCGGAGAAGAAGAAGAAGGAGGAGACGGATGAAACGGAGAAAGAGAGCGTGGCGAAGAACGAGACACAGGGCGCCGCGTCACCGTCGTGTAGAGCCAACCTTAGCCGGCTACTCAAAGTCTAACTGCCGCGCAATTAATTCTCAAGTCTCGTTGCGGCACCAGCAGCCCCTCCCCGCGCGACTGAAGATCTCGTACAATCGGAAGGCAGGCAAACGTCCCCCCCTCCCTTGGCAACCAGCCTCTCCGTGCAACTCGAGAGCGCAAGCCGCCACAGGCTCGTGCAAGGTATATACGTGCATCCTAGAGGGCTTCTCCTGCGAGCTCGTTCGCGCCGGGAGGCCCACTCTCATCCCACCCCTTCTCTCTCTCTCCCCGACCAGCCCGTCTCGCTCGCTCTCTTCGGCAAACTCACTCGGTCCGCTGATTTAGTTACGCAGGCGCGCTCGCTCGCGCGGAGAAAGAGAGAACAGTTGCTGCGGCTATAGCGGGAAAAGGATCGAATTTTAGCCTACGCCCCCCGCCGCCACCCGTTAAGCTCGGCTGGCTTTATCGGGAGAGAGGGCGAAGAGGGAAGTTGTGTCGAGTACAAAGCGGCCCCGTGTAAGTTCGAAGAATTTAGTTATGGAGAGGAATTTGCCTGCTACTACTGCCAGCCAGCGCGCTAACTAACAAAGAGAAAGAGATTTCGCGAGTGCTAGCGGCAAGTTTTCTCTCCCCTCCGCCGAAACAAATGTGCGTGACTCTAGCGCGCGCGAGCTAGCCGGGTACCCCGGCTTCGTCCTCTTACGCTTAACTTTGAGAAACATCGTTCGACTTCAGCCGGATTTCTCTTCTTTCGCGAATCGTACGATTTCTTGATCAAAGTGTTGACAGGTTCTTTTCGTTGAAAATGTTACGATTTCTGGAGAGCGCGAGAGGTGGTACATGGAGGAAGAGAGAAAAGTAGTTTAATACGCTTGATCTATGTAAGATTTTAAGAATGCTTCTTTAAAGGTTGGAATATGCGAATCATTGTGTGAGTTATGTCGAGTAGATCTGTCGAGAAAATTAGAGCCGCTGAAAAAGGACTAATAGCAACTGCGAAAGTAACCTTCGGGCTCGACTCGGTGGAAGATAAAATCCATTCAAACGAGCTAGGGGCTACGATAGAGCAGCGTATACAGCGAGAGAAATAGAGAGAAAGAGATAATGCAACGACGCATACGTACGCGAGAGCGTGATAGTAGTCGGAAATAAAAGGGAGAAGAGAACAAGTAGCGTAAACCTTCGTAAAGAGAAGGAAAAGACGGGGGGGGGGGCACGTCAACGATAACGCGAGGGCGGTAGGGTATAGGAGCGGCTCTCTCTCGGACGCTAATGAAATTATTCATGGATCATGAGGAATTTCATTAGTCGAGAAGGGGCGGCCTGCGAACGCCGGCTTTCCCTCGCGCGCTTTCTCTTTGTTAATTTCCCTTCGATGCGGGAGTAGGCAAATGCCGCGTGGGTATGTGTGTGTGTGCATCGGGCGCGAATCGGCGAAACCCTGCATTTTGCAAACTTAACGTCTCGTTCTTCGGCCAGCCCTTCTCTATACATCCCCCCCCCCTTCCGCGCGCTCTTTGTTATCTCAGACTTGGTGCGGCTCGGGGGATCTATACCGCTCTCTCGTGTACCCCTACTCTTCGTACTCTCTGCCTCGGCCTTTCCCTCACCTTTTGCAGGGATTCCGTGCGCGTGCGAGTATTATACGAGTTTACTTTTGTACGGTTTCGTTTGTAATGAAAAATGCCAGCTCGCTCTTTCTCTCCTTCTCATCAAATGTGGACTAGCGCGAAGAACTTGTGGATTTTCTCGTTTGATTTCAGATAAAATATTATGGGTTTGTTTAAAAATGTTACTTGATTACCGAGAGGCTCGATTTGCATCGTTAGTGCGATATTGTAGCAGGAAAATTAATGTTGGAAATGTTATTTTAGGCGCAATACATTAAGTTCAAGACGTTGAATAATTTTTATGGTTCCGGACAGTATAGGTGACGTAAAAAAGTGAGTTCTATGGATGGCAAAGAAGGTTAAAAGCCTGCATCGCCACTACTCTCCCATACATAATATCCACATGCACGCGGACAATGCCCTCTGACGTCCCCAAGTCAATAGATCACTTGAAAAATCCAAAGGAGCTCTTTGCATATCCCTCCTTCCGCAAACTCTTTCTCGCCATCCCACGTCGATCTTTTATGTTCAAACCTCGAGTATATATTTTTTTTCACTCAAAACAGATACACGCGCCTGATGAAGCTGAAGACGAAAAGATAAAAGGTATACGCTAGACGCGGAGAGAGAGAAAAAAAGTAGATTATCAGGTCGAGTCGCGAGAGGCTCTTTCAAAATTGAAATAATGCCCTGTATTATGTCTGCCAGGCTAAGCCGGGGCTAGAGTAGGGGAAGTACAGGTGAAGAGATGGGCTGCGCACGCGACAAAAGTGTGCAGCCGAGTTGCGCAAGTCCCCGTAGCACTGAGCGTACCCGAGAGTGTCCTCCTTTATTTTTTGCCTCATTTTTTCGTTCTCTCTTTTTTTTCTAATTCTCACTCGTGTGTCTTTATGTTACAGTCGCAGCTCTCAGGCTCGTCAGCTTAAACGTTCCACCGTACCTCAGGAAAGGCGAGTCTACGAGTCTGGAGTGCAGGTAAGAGGCCACTTGCTCCTCCATTCCATCCCCCCTCTGTTCCACTGCACCCTCCTTGGCGCTCTCTCTCTCTCTCTCTCTCGTGCACTAGCGCATACCCAAGCATGCATGCACTTGGGACTTTGTCACTAGCGCTTTTACAGCTACTCCCACTCGGACTCCTCTCCTTCTCTCTCACACACGCGTACTTTTTGCTCTTTCATTCTCTTCCTTGACTTCTTTCAACTTATTTTCGGATGCTCTTCAAATTCCTTCTTTTATAGTCCTCTGTCCCTTTTACTGCCCTAACCCTTACTCCATTTTTTGCTTTCTCAAAGAGAAAGCTTTGTAACGGTGAAAATTTTCGATTCCGTAATTTTGCGTTTTCTCGACGTTTTGAAGGTTTTTAAGTACGAAG
>JAPYYQ010002396.1:0-19378 GCA_030522585.1 Anagyrus pseudococci
TACGAGAAAAACGTTATAACATATAAATTTATTAAAAAAATATTAAAAGAATCGAGGAGTTAGTATTTTATAAATAATCTAGGTGGCCAATTTTTTCAGGCTGGCTGCCATGCCCCGGTTTCCCCTACTCGTTAAAATAATGACAAAATTCTAAAAGAAAAAAATTAATTTTTTTCCCGATCAAACGTACCAGGCATTGTGTCACCACCAGCTCCATCAATAAAAGTTATCAATTCGACGTGCATCAGAGTTCGTTTAAACGTTGAAAAAGATTACAAAATCTTACCGACGCATGTAAGCTTCGAAGCTCATGTAAGTATCGAAACGTTCAGTTATTGAATTACAAAATTTTAGTTTTCCTAATTACCCATAATTGAAGGACGATCATCCATTACCATTCATAAGCGATTACATACCTGTGCATAAGAATGAAACTGGCATCGAAACGTTCCTTGATAATTTACGTCCTAATACGCACTACAAGGTTTTCGCTAACGTTCGCGTCATGGGTAAGGTAATTCGTGGTAAATCGACCGATGTGACCACACTTTGTACAGGTAAGAGATTTGTAGAACCATCGAGTACTTTTTATGTATTAAAGTAATTTTTAATATATTCAAATAGAGTACGTAGCCTTGAACTTTGTAATATTAAACGATGAAACAAGCATCACTGTCAATACCAGAGTCGATTCGCAAGTCAATGACTATTGTCCTTACATGTGGTATCGTGTACAATTAGTGAGAGAGAAAGCAATGTTATTCAACGAATCGACTCCTTTCCCAAAGGTTTTCAGTAATTTAGAGCCTCATACTAAGTACAGAATGGTTATATCATCAGAAAAGTCAATCATTATTAATAAGCTCGTAGAACTTTAGAATCAGGTAATAGTGTGATTAGTATCCGACTAATGATTATTTACAGAAAAAACTAGTAAAGTGTTCTTATTTTTCAGCACCTGATCGCGTGGAAAATTTAAAGGTACTATTGGTATCTCCGGACCCTATCAACGTGTGACGTAATGTTTAAGTTGATGTAATCGTAATACATCGATATTCTCGTAAGGTGGTACAAAGGAAATATCAACAAGATATATAGTTTCTTCCAATACCATAACCTAATATTTTTGTGTTCTTTTATTATTTTGTACAATTATGATTTTGGTAAAGTTGTTACTTAACGAGTTTTTGTAAATTTTAAATAAATTCTAAAATCTACTCAATCCATATTTTTTAAAAATCCATTAGTATATCTCTTAATTGTCTATTCACTTTTTATATTATTTTCATTTTTATTCACTTTTATTCGACTAAACTGATATATATATAACCTAGATATGTGGTATCGAAGTGGATGACTAATTTTTAAATTCGTATCCACGTAAATAGATACCAGTATACAAATTTATAAAGATTGTTGTTAATACGAAACTAAAAATTGTAAGCAGTTGTTAGATGTAAAAAGTCTCAGATCAGGCTTCTTTACTTACGGCCGTGGTGCGTATACGATTTTTCATCCCTGCGTCGGCAAAAGTAACATCTTCCGTCCGCGCAGCGGCTTTAAAGTTGCTAATATTTTATTTAAAAAGAAGCAGTCAGATTTTAAAAATTTTTACCAAAAATGGCAGGAATGTTGAAATTTTTTGTAAAACCGTTAAACAAATACATGAAGAAAAAAAATAAAATTAAAAAAAAAATTTTTTTAAATAAATAATTTAAAAAGAAGAGAGTACCAATAAAAATATTAAAAAAATTTATAAATTAAATTTTTATTATAATTTATAACTATATTAAATAACATAAATTCTGAAAAGTACACTGCTAAAGTAGTAAGCTGCTGTTTTTTATTGTACTTGTTTTTTCTTACGTTCTATTGATAAACGTTTTTAGTAATCTTCAACTTTTTATATAACAATAATAAATCGCACTGTTTAATAAAGGTTTCATCGCCCTAGGGATCGTGGCTTCGATTCCCGTCAGAATCACCGAAGATTTTTTCTTCGGTTTTTCTGGCGGTAAAAGAATCCTCGAAACACCTGATGATAAAGATAATGAATACAACACAAATTTCAAAAAATCTCAAATATATAATGACAAATACAAAAAATACCGCAAATAACAATAATACCAAGGTTTAATATAGCATACCGGAGTCCCAAATGGGACCCAATAGCCAATAAATGTAAAGAAGAAGAAGAAGAAGGTTTCATCATAGCATTAACTCTCTAAGATTCTCAAACAATGAAGCTCCGCTCATTTACACTGGTAAGCTGGTAATGGATGGTATAAAAAATTCAGCAGAAAAGAGAATAGGGTTTTTCCACACAACACAGACTGTAGAGATAAAAACAAAGTTGGTAAGAAAAAGAAAAATAAGAAGAGGCCCCGTTAAGACAGTCGTCGCAAGAGTATTCGTTCGTCGAGTATCATCAATTAAGACATTAACTGCGCGACGAAGGCGAAAACTCTCTAGACTAATGAAATCACGCGCTCGGTCCACGTGCACGCTCCAGAAGATCCAGCTGAGACGCAATGGAGAGCGGAGAGCAGCAGCATTCAAGATTAATGAGTGAGAGAGAAGTCCTCTGAGAAAGACAAAAGCTAGACGGACCGGGAAAAAGGAGAGTAAAGTCGAACGCGCCCCCGCCCTCCTCCCCTTCTCTCTCCATTAGCGCACGAGTATCCGCGCGTGCGATAAGGGATGTCGCACGACGTGTACAAATGCCGGTGGGCAGGGGTAAGCGGAGAGGGGCTGAAGCACACTTGGATACAATTAATGCGCGGCTGCTGCTGGCCCTTCTTCCTGCCGCTGAGCCGGAAATTAGCCGAGAGATGCCTCTTAATTTTTCATCGGCGCGGATATCGCCTTGCGCCCCCGGGAATTAAAAGAGAGAGCCTCTTCCGTTGCCAGCCCCACGCTCACCCCGCTCTCACTAAAGTCGCCAGGATCCCGCCCTGTCGTCTGTCGAGGAAGCGCGCCTCTACCGGAGCCACGAGTCTGACAGATAAGCTTTTTCTGTCTCTGTTCCTATGCCTATTGTCGTCGGGAGAGCTGTGCCGGATACATTGACTGATCGCTGGGACGCCCTTGGAATATATAATTAGCGATCGGGAGCTAACTCAGCGTCTTGCTGCTGCCCGAGCTGTGGCAAGATTCGATTAAGCCCTGGAGAGATAGGGGTGTTTTGTACTCGGAACTTTGGTGGTTGGATACATATTTATCGCGATCAATCGATTGACTGCATAGGAATTTTCATAAGCACCCTTAAATATTATCAAACAACACTATCTAGAAACATCAAGAAATTCAATTAAATTCAGCATTTTATTTTTACAGAATTCAATCCTCTTTTTTTCTCTTGCTCCTCTCCTCTTCTGCGTTCGGTTGTCACGCCGAAAATTACGAAGGACAGGGGAGAGGAGGGATGACGTCACGCCGACACGATGCTGGGAGAGAGAGAAAGCGCGCGTGATTGATTGGCCCATTCAAATGGTTATGAACGCCGCTAAAGGAGGAGATTCACTAAGTCATATCTCAGGGGCAGCTCTTTCTCCCGCTAGTTATTTCGCTCAATTTTTCGTCTAATATCCCACAGATCCGAGCGAGCAGAGGCAGACGATCGATCCGTCTTCCCGGATTGTCAAACGCTTAGATAAATAAATTATTATGAGGATATCGAGGCCGAGCGAGTTTAATGACGTGGTTTTCTGGTTGCTTTTTTTCTCTCGTGTTGTGAGCTTTATTTAACAGTGTACGGTAGTGGCTCGCTTGAAACTCCATATTGACACGGCAAATGTGCCTTGGCACACTCGGTGATGACGGCCATTCATCAGGACTGATGCGCTTCATTCTTGTAGCCTGCTGAGAGCAAAGTGCCAGAGGAGTCAGGTTAATGCGTTAATTTTTTCTGCTGCGAGGAAATTTATCGGCCGCGGCTGCTCTTTTTTTTATTACGCCGGGCGGAGTCTTGAAATGTTCAGATTTAAATTACGGTACTCTGAGCGGCACAATGGAACGAAACACACTGGGGGATTATGACGCTTGGAGATGCGGTTAGAGGCTAATTTATTAAATTATCGATCGATTTATAATCTTTAACTCGCTAAGCGCCTAATCGACTCTCGGCAATTATAGGGTTGTTGTGAAAATTTGATTAGGGATAACGCATTTGGTATGTAAGCTATAAGAGTGTTTTAATAGGATCATTATTAGTTTATGAGGTAGTTGTAAAGTTTGATTAAAACTCGCACGTTAAGATTTTATTTTGACATACTTTTTTGAGTAAATCTGAGCAGATAAATAAGAGGAGATTTAATAAAAAAGGATCACACTGTTCATCGATTTTCAAGTCAATACATCGGGCACATCAATCACCGGGGAGGAAAAAAAATTATTAACTTATAGCGAGGCGGGATTGAGTGCATTTCGCACTTTCGGCGTGTATCCATCGTCGAAAAACCTATGGCGCGAGAGTTGTATGATTCTCGGCGAATCGTACTTTTTCCATCGAGCAACAGCGTGACAGCCTTTTTCCATATTCCGCCATTATTCACTGTCGCTGCAAGCGCCTGAGAGCCTCTTTTCCTTTTTCTTTTCAATTCTCCGTCCCCTCATCCCTCTTGCCCTCGCACCTTTTCTCTTTGTTTCCTTTTATTTTTTTTTCATCCAAGCTTGCCGCGCCTCGATTTATTCGTTATTTTTGTGTGTGCTAGTATCGCTTAAAATTATAAATAAATAAAAAACAATGATAATCAAAGCTCATCAAATCACTGCTAGAGATCTTATTGTATCAAAGCACACTGCTTATTTTTATTCCGAAACAGAGATAACCAACGGACAATCGGTTCTACGGTGTAGCGCAAGCCTACGTAAATCATAACGTCAGGCTAGAGGATTGCTCGTAAATTTCAATTAAACTGCATAGGCGGCTTGATTAAATTAATTCCAGGCTTTACAAAGTAGGCCGCGTAATCCAGCATTTTTCCCCGGCAAAAACGGCGGTATAAAGAGGAGTCGGGAATGAGAGGGTTGGGAATGTGCCACTCGCCGCATAATACTGCAAAACACACGTGCGCTCTCGCGAATCAATATTCCAGCTTCCACAACGAGCACCGGGGATTGACGGTGAAATATTTCCCGATACACCGGAGCGCTTATTACTCGGCCACCTGCAACCGCACTAGCACTCGCTCCAGAGCCCGCAAAGCCCAGCCGCGCCCGGATTTTATTTCGATTTTTCTCCATACCCCCACCTCTTGACATTTCGAGTCTTGCACAAGTGCGTTATCTCGTCCCCCTTCCCCCAGTGTCCACGTTTACGCCCGAATTTATTCGGCGTATTTCTCTCGAAGCTCTCTCTAGCTGGAGCGTCTCCGATGCGTCGGGCGCTCGGAGAACCAATTACTCTTCTTTCGCGCAGAGAGAGCACAGCGAGAGACAGGGAGCTCTAGTCGTTTAACGACTCTCATTTTTATTTCAGGCATTCTCTGGCAGGCTCGCGCGTTGCACACGCACGCGTATACGTACACACATGGACGATACACAGGTTTGAGCTTGCGGGCTTATCTGCGTGCGGAGTTGAAGCGATCGCGATTAGTGGAGTGCGCCTGCAGTATTAATGTCTTTTCGCTTGACTGATATACGCCTAGGATATTTATGGTCTGATTCTCAGGTTTTACTTTTTTGGCGCGTGCGCATGCTCCCCCCCCCCCTTTCGCGAGAGGACGGCTCTTGGCTCTCCGTCTCTCTCTCTTCATTGAGTGTAATTCGGAAGATACAATTTATGGCGGACCGAGCGAGTACGTGCATGCACATAAAAGTTAGAACCCTGTCCCGTTTACCCCTTATTTTTGCTTTAAAAGCAGAGGGAAAAGAGGATTAACGCGAAATTCGTTTGAGCTTTTTTCGTTGGTTTTATAATAGCGTACTCGCGCCTAGGAATACCGTCGGTCTACACTGTATTCGTAAACAAAAAAAAATTACGAATTTGTTGTGATACTTCAAGAGCGAAAAAATAAAACGTCAGAAAACATGTAATCCACGTGTACAATGATAATTCAATTCATTTACTTCAATACAAGCTAGACGAAACGATATAACAACACTCGTCCATCACAAACGCGTAAGCGACATGCCCTGTTGATCGTGTCTCCTTTTTTGCCCCCTAAAAAGCAGCGGGAAATTTGTCACCGTGAATCCACAATAGATAAAAAGAGCCGAGCCCTCCTTCCTTCGCTCATCCGTTGTTAGCCAACAGATCGCCCCTGTCCTTTCATCCACCAAGCACATATCCGAGCAAACTTTGCCAGGCCGAGGACCAATTGGCATTGATGGTCGCGCATTGGCGCGCCGCTCACCCCCGCTATACTCTTTTTCCGGGATCATGCGTGCCGGTAATCTATCTAATTCCTCAAGCTAGCCAAGCGGAAAAAGTCACTTTTCGTCACTGCCCTGTCAGCCCCCAAAACGCTCATCTCTTCATCCACTAGAATTCGGTCGCGCGAGTCTGCCCTTTTTTTATTCTATTCCGTCCAGCCGGACCTTTTTTTTTCGTTCCAGGCGAAAAAAAATAAGCCGCTACGAAAAAAGAAGCTTCTGGGGGAAACTAGGAGAGCGTGTGTGTGGAAGGGGAGGGAGCTGGCTCTCTTTCCGGCGTACTCGTTCACTGTCACGCGGATGGTCCGAGTGTAAGATGAAAAAAATAGCGCAGTGGACGGTTCGGGTGATCGCGAGGGCTCCGTGCAAGGTCGGAGGGTGAGCCGCTTATACGAGCTTGCCGAGAGCTCGGGGATGCGTGAATGATGGAAGAGCTCACGATTACCGACTAAATTTGGTTACGCGGCTGATCGAGCGTGTGCGCATATACAGGGAGATGATTGCGAAAGAGACAGGGAGAGAGAGAGAAAAGAATGGGCATGCAGTTGGGCTTTGGACTTGATCAATTTTTCGCGCGCGATTCGAGGTAAGTAATTAATTGGAAGGGAATGAGCAATTACGATTGCATACACAATTTGGTGAGTTGTAATGAACTGCGATTGGTAATCGACCTGCCAAAGTTTTATATTTTAACCAAAGTAAATATTTGCTTGCATGACAATCGTTTATAGTTAAAAATTTATAAAAAAAAGCTTTCTACTTTACTTTAATTTTAAAATGTTTTCCAACTATTATAGCATAATGTAGAAATCGTTAAAGTTGACTTATTATCTCATTCGAATCTACGCTCTAACTTTATCCTTCCTATTTATCTGCTGTAGAACTTGTTTTATTTACATCGGTAATCTCAAATGATACACACAGGGTGTAAGAGGGCGCTTGGGTATTGATACGAATTTACTTTCTTTTGTTTGTTACTTTCTTTTGTTATTGGCTCGATTCTTCCAAGCATTCGGAAATCGAGACGCGAGAAGGACGATCCCTGTCAGCCGGTCATTTGTCCTTCCAAACCTTATCGACCTCCCTCGGGAACGCGTCGGCACATTTCATACCCTACAATTTGGCCCAAGCGAGAAGCGTTTCCAATCTTGTGTTTTACCCCCCCCCCAACTTGTTAACGCTAAATGTAAGTAAATAATGGAAATTTGATGGCTAGATAATTGGTGGATCGATTTTTCTCAATTTGATTAATGAAGTTTATTTTGCTTTCGTTTTTCCATGAATTAATAGAAAAATTTCAACGATGATAAAAAAAAACTAAACTATATTTTATCATCCCGTTGATTCTAATATTTTCCTTATATATTCTCAATGGAATATATCGAAAAAACGCTTATTCAATAAAGTAGTCGATTTTCTCGGGGTCTAGAGTAATAGCGACGAGAAAACGCGGCAGCTGCAACGGGCCATCAGTTGCTTTTGTGAATTCGAGCTCTTTCTCTCTCCGACTAGACACTTGTCCGTCCGGATGGCAGAAAGTACTCTGCTCTCTTTCTCTCTATTTTACGCAAATAAAACTGCCGGCTCTTCATGGCCATGCGAGAGACGGGGCGGTAGCCGAGTCGAATTCACTTTATCTATCCCACCTGATAGCCTCGATTTCGCCATGCGGGAGAGATTGACTTGTTTTTCTTTATTTCCCCGTGGCCGCTCGGACTATTTCCCTCTCTCTCTCTCTCTCTCTCTCTCAATGTGATCGCCGACTATTTTCCCCGTGTTTTTTTTCTCTCCCAGTCTCTCTGGTCAGCCGACAAATTTTCCTCTCCCAAAAACACTGGGGGTCTGGGGGAAATCGCTTCGCTTTCGATCTAGTTCATCTGCGAGATAAGTCGATGGTGGATATACTATTTTTCCCGATTGCCGATCGCATGACGACGTCGCTAACGTTTGATTGACCTCGGATCTCAATAATTCCGTATGGGCTCGGACACTTTTATCGCGATCGTCATCTATTTTCTATTACCAACGGAAAAGAAGAAAGTCAATTTTCATTTCCAGACGCAACTTTCGACGTGGCGCACATTTGGAACGTAAGCCCCGCTTCCCAACAGTCATCCACGGGAAACAAGCTTATTCTGGAGTTTCCGGTATGCAAAACCCTACCACTTGGACTCTTAGGCAAAGACGACTAGTCGTGAGGCTCGCGCAGCATCGGGGCTAGATCGTGTTATCAGATCGAGTAGAAGTTGAGCGTGAGATTAAGCGTAATCCGAGGCGCGTAATCTCCCGGCAGGGCTTGCAGCTCCACTCAACGGACTCTCTCCTCCCATTTTCCACCCCCTCCCCTGGGCTTTGTGTGGACAGTCTGCTTAAAGCAAGGGATTGGCGTCTTGGAAGGGGGTTGGAGCTTCGAGTGAAGCAGCGGTAAATAGGTGTTAATGCGACTCGTGTCTCGACCCGCGAAGACGCGCAGGGCACGTGGCAGGTCTTTGACGATTAGATGTTCTCTTTCCCTCTCCCATTCTGTCGCGCGCAAGCTCTCGCTTTTAGCAAACACAATGGCTGAGAGGGAGCCTGGCTTTTGGTTAGCTTGGAAATTATTTATGCTGATTAGGGACAACGTCTGGAATACATGCTAGTCCCCCGTGGTAATGTTTGGGACCAAAAGCTCGTTTAGAGCATATGGGTGGGATTTTTTTTTTAAACTACCGTAAAATTAAACAATCTTATTTATTTGAACTTGTTATTAAAATATCTGTTAAACAACTTGAAAATATTTTGAAATTAATTTCGTTTAAAATTCATGTACAAAGATAATTGTTCGGATTTTCCAAAAATATATACGCAACATTAATTTTGAAATCAAGCAAATATCTTCGAAAATTCCCAACCCTTAATGTTTAAGTAGTACAGAGCCGAGTGTGGTCGAGCACATCCAAGCACAAAGAGGAAGAAACCGGAAGCAGCGAGAGGAGGATCAGACGCGTCGGAAAAGCGGCAGGGGGGAAAGGGTCGAGAGAGGTAGGAAATGGCCGAGGGTATAGTGCAAGTACTGTCTCTCCCTCGCTTACTCTCCGTCGCTATTCTCCGAGGGATTACCTGGAGCGCGCGCAAGCAGGTCCCCATTGTTTAAGGCAATGGCTGTAATTCGGCGCCGCCTTGTCCTCTGTCTCATCCTTGCCGTTGTGTATACCTATGCGATGGAAGAGCTCGGCGAAGCGGCTAACTGAATATCCGACGAATTGGAGCACCGCACAAGGAGACTCGGGCCTTCTCGTATGTGTGCTCTGAATGATTGGATCGGGTTCGATATGCACGGATGAGCTTCCTGCACAATGTTCTCCTTTTTAGGATATTCAAGACGTATTGCCAGCTATTCGTTATTCACCTTTTTGGTAATATACTTACGAATCGTTGATGAAACGTATGTGAATTTATTTGAGAAATGGGGTAATCAAGGGTGAGTGTGCGTCGTTTATTTTTTAATGAAATTTAATCAATGCTATTTGAAGCAGTGTTTCAATCTAAAGCAAAATAAATAAAGCTTTTAGAGTACCGGCGGACAGTGGGGAATAAACGAGCATCTCAAAAGCCCAAGCGAGCGCCAAAGTAAATGGAAAGCGAACAAAAGAAGGCGCGCGCCGGCCAATCGTTATCGCGTCCACTATAATTCACCTTCAATGGTCTATTAAGCTTTCTCCCTCTGTCTCTCTTTTTCTTTGACCGCCTCGTCATTGGCATTGGGCGCCGGTTAATCGTTCTCTCCCTCGCACAACCGACGCGCCGAATCCCCGGACTCGCTGAATAAATTAAGTCGACATATAATTAAATGATGACTGCCTCGCCTCTCTCCCTCTCTAACCCTTGGCAATCCAGTGTCTGGCCACTACACTTTTCAGCAAACACACTCGAGCCTCGGAGCGGCAGCGGCGACGGCCTCCTCGAATCCAATCAAACATTTATGCTAAATCACGAAACAATCCGAACGCAATCAGCAAATAAAAGGAGCGAGATAGCAGCAGCCTCGCCGCCGCCGTCGATTGCTCGCGCCTTAAGCCCCGCTGGTCATTTGACTCTCCTATTTACTCACGCTGCCCTCGGCTACACTGCCGCTCTCTCTCGCACCCGCCGGACAAAAACTTGATGGACATTCCAGGCTGGACAAAAGACCGGCCGGAGATTCGAGTGGCATTCCCCGCCCTTTACTCCTCTGCTCTCCTCGCCCATACGGCTATGTAAATTCTTCGGGGGCACGAGAGCGTCGATGTCATTTGCATGGGTCTCGCGCGAGCTTTCGGCCGCTAAGAGACGCGTTGCTCTGCGATAGCTCGGCTCCGGCCCTCCCTCTGCTCGTCTCTGCGTTCTTGCCTACCGCGTTGATTGCCCTCGTTTATTAAGATTAAAACTTTTCTGCGAATAATCTCGGACTCGTACGCGTATACCTTTAATGCTTGCTGAGCTACCGAGAGATTAAGAGAGACCGCCTCGAAAGCTTAGTTCTTCTTTTATTTTACCTTTGCAAATGTCCTGGAGACTTTGACGAAGTTGATTTAATAAATGATTGCGAAATATATCTTATGTTCTATTAAATCAGTTAATCATATGTTTCTAATGTTAACTTTTTCTTATTGTTTTTATTTGCAGGCGAAATCATACTTGTAAGATCTTACAAATCAGCATTGAACAACTTTGTGCCATCTGCTACGACAGTTCCATCATTCGTAAGTACCACAATAGACTCTAAATTTTTTTAATTTCCCCCGAAAAACCTCGAAAAGTCACCCACGACCCGACTTTTAAACCAATCGCTTCCAAAAAAAGCAAAATTCTCACGAGCACATCGATCATCGCGCGAAAATGAAAGAGCAATCCCGGCATCTGGGGGCATTCGATCACCCGCTCGATTTTCCGCGGTGTCCATCTCGTAAAACTCGGCGCGTGTCCTCCAATCATCCTCCCCCCCATCTCGCTCTCCCTCTCAACTGGATTTTCCCGCACAATACCGAGCGAGAGAGAGACACGCGCGCATGACGCGCTGCACTCGAAAATAATCATCGTACGCTCGGCCCCCGTCCCCGCGCAAAAGCCACTCGGTTATATAACCCAACGGTTGATTACATCGGCGGCCGGCGCTCACACCCCTCCAACACCCTCCTCCGCCCCTTCCACTCGCGGAATAAAGTGCGCATCATTTATCAAACTCGGAGCCCGTCAGCGTCGGACACGCGGCTTTTTCCCTCTAGTTCCACCAGTAGCACCGCTCACCAGTAATACTATTCGCTGCTCTCTCTCACTCGCTCTATCCATCTCGTGTCTATAGTGTCACTTCCTCGTGCCTGCGTTATTTTCATCTGCGATTTGTATTATTCTTATCGCAACCTCGCCCGGCTCGCTCTCCGCGTGCTCAATTATTCACGTGTCAGATTATCGAAGCCAGGGAGGCCCGAGTTTCGATGACAAATAATACTCCCATATCCCCGCCGCGCTTAGTAATTTTCGAGAGAACCACGGAATTTCATTAGTTTCTCCCCGGCCGTTTCTCGCATCCTCCTGCCGATTTCATATTCCACCTCACTCTAGCCTATACCAATTTGACATTTATATTATTAGCCTCATTACTCTCGCGAGTATTAAAATCGTTGCTGCTCATATTCCGTAAACAATAATCTCCGTTTAATAAAACACTCGGGCCTCACGAGCGCAGCACAACCCCAAAGTTCCACAAACCTTTCATCCCCTCTCTATTCTCCGCCGAAAAAAACGAGAGAGAGAAAAAAATCACATCATGGATCTGCACTTGTTTTGCTGGCTTAAAAAACAATGGCTTGCATATAGAGGAGTGCGCGGTGGCTATTGTGCCGGTGCGCGGCTGAAGCAAATCCGCGCGTATATAGCCCGGGCACAATGCACCGGGCGCGTATACACAGGGCGCAGTGCGTATAACGCGCGGCTCGCATAAAGCCAAGGGCGCGCAAGCCGGAGAAAGAGTTGAAGGCTGCGAGAGAGCATGGGCTCGGAAGGTACTTGGCCCGCAAGATGAGAAGAAAGAGGGAAAGTATAACAGAATGGATGGGGGAAGGACTAGGTGGGTTGGGGGGTAAGGGGGCAGGAGCGAAAGTGAACGGCCGCAAAGCAAGTACGAAACATCGGAACAAAGTGAAAGTCGGAAGGATTTGCCGTGCGGATAGGGTGGGGGGCGACTGAAAGGGGTAGCTCCGATTAGATTTTCAAACGGAATCCGCGCACGAGCAAATCGCGCGTGCTCGAGAGCGAATCTCTTGTCCCCACCCCACCTACTATGGTCCCCCTGTCGAGGTCCCGTTTTTTTTTATTCCGCCGCTGCACTCGGCGGAGTGAGCGGGACGCGCCTATAGGGACGACGAGTCCCTCTTCTCTTACCCGCCTGTGAGCGCATTTTTAGCGATGTTCAAATGCAGCAGTTCGCTTGTACGCCTGTGTATGTGCGTGTGTGTGTGTTGGACGACGGAAAATGAAAGCGAGCGCGGGAGGAGAATTGGACGAGGGATTAACGTGCGGCTAAATAGAGCGAGAGTGAGTGCACACAAGGAAGAGGAGAAGGGGGGAGGATTTGCTCGTGTGTTCCACGGGCTTTGGCGCTCGGGAAACATTAGGACTTTTAATTTAAGCGAGATGCGAGAGGAAATCGGTTTGCCGGTTGATTTGCTATAGTTGCTTAATTTTATCAAAAAGCTTTGGAATTTGTTGATTGATTTAAAATCGTGATCACTTTTCAAATGTGGCAAAAGCTTGCTGAAATATGTTTTATTTTGTCGAGTTAATATTAGTTAAAAAATTTCTGAGACATTGTCCGTATTGAAAAGAAATACATTTTGATATTGTATAATTTGTTCATTAGGCACTTCAACATTTCACTGCACTATTAATAAAATCGTGTAGAGAACAATTTCTATTTTTGTAGCTATCCTATACACGTTCTATAAACAAAAACTAATAATAAAACAAAAACAAAATAAACCGGTCAAAAGCGAGGAAGCCGGTCCACGAAAAACTCGCCGAAGAGAAAGAGCAAAGGGAGCAAAACAAAAAAAAGCGTATATCAGCGAGCTTTTACGGTAGCGCGCGCGGAAAGGATTACAGGCAGCGCTGGAGCTCCGCAAAAATATTGACCGGCGCCGAATCCCCCGTGCCTCGAGTCCTCCGACATAAGTTTGTCAGCTGAGATCTACACGGTTTAAACTGTCATTACCTGTCGATCAAAGAGCCCTAGCAGTATCCCGCGCTGGGAGGACGAGGCGGTAGGGGTATCGAGAGAGAAAGGAGGGGGAAGGGTTAAAGCGTCGTCGATCGATGTCGCGACGAGATCGCGGAAACAATAGGGCGAGAGGATGGAGGGTGGGAGAGAGAGAAAGCAGGCGGGAATTTCGAAAGCACAGGACCGGCGTCTCGAGGACTAATAAGAACACAATGCGGCGCGCCGCTTAAGCTGAAAATCAAAGTCTTTTTCGGCGATGTCCCGCTCATAAATTATAGGGCTCTCGAACTGCTGTTCCTGCTGCCGTGAATTTCTTTTTCAAAGCCCTCTCTCTACTCTTCTCGAAACAGTTGCGTAGCTCTTTTTCTCTCTCTCTCTCTCTCTCTCTCTCTCTCTCTCTCTCTCTCTCTCTCTCAGAAGCGTGGGATATTATGGCAATTCGTTCTGCTTAGCTTTATTTTTGTCGATAAAATTTTAAAGCCGGCTTTTATTGATTTCAATTTGCAAACACGAAATTTCCGATCTCTTGTGCGTGTAACATAACAAGTATTCCAAACAGCACGCATATACACAAATAATACATATACCAGATGCGTTATCTTTAAAGCTCAAACCCAAATCCAGTCGTAATCGCATTACCGAGCCATTTGGCAGACTCAGTGAATCCAGATGAGCTAGTGAGACTCGCGCAAAACCTGTATACGTTGACCGCAACTAAGAGTAAGAAACAAAAAGCAGAAGTAGGGTGTATACATAAAAGTTGGGAATACGTGTACGGTGTAGAGTTAATACGAGTATCGCTCGTGTAGTAGGCAAATCCACTTTGCCATTCTATTTCGGAGGAGAAGTTGAAGGACACTCGGCGATGCATCGCTTTGCGTTGACGGCTGTGTAGCCCTTCTCCCTCTTTTGCCGCTGGCTCTCGATGAAAATCATCGCTTGTCGATCAAGAGGCTCGGGGAGAGATTACCGAGTCGCGAAGTGGGACTACGCAGAATGTCGCTCGAAGTGCCGGCCGAGTCGAGGAGGCACTTCGTTCGATTCCCAGCTAGAAAGAAAGTGCAGAGGGGGACTAAGGATGAGTTTCAAAGGACTACGCGGCTCCCTCACTCTTTTTCTCTCTGTCGCTACTGCTTGTGCAAACGAGCCGAGGACGATGTCAACAGGTTCGCCCCGCCGATGCCGAGGGGGAGAAATCGAAAAATGTTCCTTTGACAGCTTGTTATACTTCGGATTTCGTCTTGCCTTTGTACCCTCTCGAGTGTCCAACTGTTTAAATGATCTCTAACGTGCGGCGACGTTTTAATGGAATAGTAATCAAATAGTCGCTTAATCATTTGATTCGGTCTAGGAGAAAGAGATTCCGAACAAATAAAATTCGTATGTCAAAATAAAATGGTATGAGCAACACGAGAAATAATCGAGAATACAGCTCTTTAAAAGGCCGCTATTTCATCGCTACCCAATTCTTTTGACCGTAGACTTTCTGATCGTGACCTCAAGCATCCTCGAAAGACGGTCTCACCTCGGGTGCTAAAACGAGTGCGACGTAAACGCAGCGACCGCGACGTAAAACTCGAAGAAGCAGACGTGGAGCAAGCATCGACTTGCGAGTGCGTTATCCGCGACCCTCGCCTACGACCTTAGCTGCATAAATCTTAGCGACACGCTCGCTTCGCATGTTTATGCGCTCTCTCTCTCTCTCTCTCTCTCTCTCTCTCTTTCTCTCTCGTGGGCGAGGCCCCCCGAAGATCGAGGGGATGCCGCGCAAAAAGCAGGAGAGGGCGGTGTTTTGTTGTCCGAGGCTGCGGTTGCGACCTTGTCGCCGCGCTGCTGCTTAGCCGCGTGATCTACGAGTCTCTGACAGCATTTCGTCTCGCTGGCTCTTCGTGCTCGCGGTTAGCCTCATCGTTATCCGTCTTGATATCTGCGTCTCGGCCACGAACAAGAGAGTCTGGAGTTTTAAGCTTGCGCATATTTGGGATCATACGGCGCTGACGTGATTTTGCCGACCCTAGGTGTATTATAGTGCCGGGCATGGTTGACGGCTTCGGAATTATATTGGCTGGTGCTCCGGGTTGGCTTGTTTTCTTGGTTTGCTGTGATCTTGGTGTGGATTATTGTTTTAAAAATATTTTAAATAGACGGTATTTTAAATACTTTTTTACTTAATGTTTTTAATTACATTTTAAGTAGTAATATCCATTTCAGGTCAGACAATTATGCATCTCTTGTTTTACTGCAGTCTTATTTTAGGAATCTCGGTCCCTAATTCGAAATTAAGTTATAAGAATTAAATGAATCTAACGAAATTTTTAATAAAATCTTAATCTCAATCTCGGTTAACATTGCAAAGACGTAGGCTCCATTTCGACACTCAGCATAATCAGCTTTTGACGCGGTGTGCACACCTCAGATCGAAAGGGGAGAGAGAGCGTACCAGATGAAACCGTCAAAGCCATCTGAATCACGAGGCCCGTCGGCCATAAGATTTCACGGGCTCCAAGCCGCGCATAATCTCTCTCGCTACTACAGGAGAACGAGGGAGCGGAGTGTGCGTGATTGCGCGTCGCCAGTAGCATCGGGATCGTCGTCGCGGCGGCGACGGCGTTAAGTCCAAAACCGCAGACTCGTAACTAAGGTCCGGCGCAAGTGTCTGGGCCGCAGATGAGCAATGCCCTCGAGGCCGGTAGCAGGCTGTAATTATTAATCGAGAAGGATGTTGGCCGCGTCGGTAACATCGGCCGCGCGTTACAGGGCATTCGTCAGCTATCGGCAATATTGGTAATGGCAACGAAGAGGGGACTGGCCCAACCCTGTCATCCCGCGCACTCGCTTATATAATGAGCCCTTCTCTGAATTATGTCGTTGAGCGCGAGGACCAGAGCTGTGAATGCCGAGGCAACTTGTGTGTGCGTGTGGGGGGCCCAGGGATTTACGAGACTACGCTCTATCCCATCGACATATGCTTAACGATAATTACAAGTGCTTCTAGGCTCTGCTGATGCTGCTACTGGCCAGAAGTGCAGCGATCATGGACCGTTTGTTGTTTATGTTGTGTTATATACAACTTCATAAACACATGTGTGCAAGCGTATTTTGGATTTTTGTTGCTTTCTTGGTTGTAAATAGTCGCAAAATTGTTTAGAAACAAATGCGTTTCTTTATTTGAAATGTAAATTATGAATCGACAAGTCGAAGCAATACCATACGAATGACCGTTACCAATAATATTCCAGGTTTATTTTGCTTTTTCTTTTTGACAAACTCGAGCGTTTAGTTGAACTAGTTTTTCAAGAACAGTAACGTCCACCTATAAATTAAAAAGCAGATCGTACGGATAATGATCAACAGCGGAGAAGACGTAAACCCAAGCGCGTACCCGCGATATAAAACCTATGCGTTATAACGCGTGTGCAATCAACAAAGCAGTAGCACAGCGCGTCTCTCGCCTTTTTCTAAAGCCATCACAAGCTGGTAGAAGGATGAAAAAAAAGGGATTAGCCGCGCGGCAAGCGGAAAGAACAAAAAAAGCTGCCTCAAATTACAGCAGTAGCAGCTATCGGTAATTGCAGCCGCCGCGTGACGTCGCTCTTTTGCCGCTTTCCCTCTCTCTTCTTTCTCTCAAGCGTGCGCTGCTCCTCCTCTTCCTCATTCTTCTAGGCGTGCCCGAGTAGCCGGTTTCGCGCGAGCAAATTGACTGCTATACCTATGCTGGATGAGCGAGCTACTTGTCGATGTTTGCAAATTCATTGATGCGAGGATGTAGTTATTGCGAGTACGCGAAGCTTCTTTTTCTTCTTACTCTATCGGTCACCTACTAATACCATCAAAGCTGTTGTTATTGACTGAAAACGAGTATTATTCCTTTTTTTTTTAATGTTTCGAGTATAGGAATTAGTTTTTTCGTTAAATTTGTAATATCTTTTTTGGGAGCGTGTGAATAATCAGCAAAAATAAACATTTTTACTTACCATACTGTTACCCCACGAATTGATTCCACATACTCCATCTTAAAATTCGAATTTGTCATGAAAGCTAAAGCTGCGGTCAGTATAATGTGTGGTTCAATTCCGTGAACAAACAGAAGGCCCTCGATTTTTCCAAAAATCCTCCAATAACCACTGTACATCATATTCCAATACTCACGATCTTTCTCTCTCTTTTACACACAATAGCCAAACACTTACAAAAGCCAACATAACATCGGTCAGGCAAACTCCTGAGTAAATAGCACGTGATCGACGATCCCTCTATAAAATCAGACTGGGCGAAAAGCCAGCCAGCCGGTCGATAGAGCCGCCTACTCTCTCTCACTCTCTCCCTTTCGGCCACATATTGAATACGAAATGAGAAACAAATTTACGCAACTGCATGTGCAGAGGAGCCGCTACGGGGCAGGCTTTCAATTAATTTTCCATCAGCAGGATCGGCAAGCGTCGCGCGCCGATGAGCCGCAATAAGCGCTTCGGAGATCCTCGCCAGCGCAGCGGCGATCGAGAGAGAGAGAGAGAGAGAGAGAGAGAGAGAGAGAGAGAACGCGCCTCCCGGGCGCACATATCTATATATTTATAGAATAGCGCGCGGCATGTGTCCATTGTAGACAGAGAGACACCCAGACAACGGCACGTGCCCGGCCGAGCTTCTCTCACAAGCTAGGGGAGGGGTTTGATTTCACTGCCGCCTCTCTTTCTCGCCCCCCTCGCACCTACCCCTCCCCTAACGTAGGCTCTCGAGAGCTACGGGGAGGAGGAGCTCTGCGCGCGCTTTCTATACGACAGTGACGAATGACCGTTGTCCAGAGTCCATAAAAGAAGCTGCTTTACGCGCGCTCGCGCAAGGGCTCCCTGCACACGCGCACATGTGGATGCGCTCACTTCACTCGCGGATATTTATGCTGATCCCGCGCTCTCTCTCGAGCGTTTCCGACTTTTCCGAACAAATGTGCATCGTGCAAGGGGAAATCTGGAAAATGTTTGCCTAAGGTTTATTATTTTTAACCGAAAATGTCTCATTCTTGTTATTTTTTAGGGTTTTATATCCGGCTAAATTATTCCTTTGGTTATAGATGCGAAATATAAAATTACTCGAAACTTCCTAACCCCTTAAAAAGCCATAAACGTAAAGGCAGCAGCTGAGCGCCAAAGCCGCGCAATTTTCCTTGCTACCCTCGAGCCGTTAATTTTTTCCAGATAACCCCCTCGGCTAAGCTGGCGCACGTGCCCGGGCTTAAAAATGCCGCGAGACTTTCATGTCCTCGGTCCTCTTTTACGATATTCTTTTTTTTTCGCTTCTTTTATTTTTTTTTTTTTTTTTGACAAAAAGAACGAGTCGCGCACGAATTTGACAGCGCATGGAGCTCAGAAGCGAATGCAATTTCCGAGGCTGGATAGGATTGAGGTGAGTCGAGAGGAGAAAGAGAGAGGCCAGGGACTGCGAGGTGATTTTTATGCATTGAAATTCATGGAGCTATAAGGACCTTGCGAGAGAGAACGTGATAAATGGCGCTTTATTAAGGATGGGGACGAGGCAGCTACCGTGAATTTAAATTTTTTGAATTTTCACGATATTAAGGTGACGCCCGGATATGTCCTCCTAATTGCGTAAAATGGTAATGTACCTCTATAACTTATTTTTATAAAAATTACTTTGGACTTATTTTAATTTTATCATACACTGAGAAAAGTGTTATAATAAAAATTGTTAAAAATGTAACAAAAATTACTATTTTTTTTAGTAAAGTGGAGATCCACTCGGCATATAGTAAAA
>JAPYYQ010002397.1:0-35992 GCA_030522585.1 Anagyrus pseudococci
ATATTTTTTATAATGTTTCATATATAAATACGTAAACTATAAGGTATCATGCCATTAACAACCGAGCGAGCGTCAGCGAGCGAGGTGTATCTGGCTAGTCTTAAATTATCCTTCCGCGTTATATTAGTATGGCAGATCGTAAAAGAAACTTATTAATCGTCGTGCAGCCGAGATTACGCTTTTTTCCCTTTCCAATATCAAGAGAGCGGTGGGGTGGGGGAGGCAAAAAAAAGATACAGAAACAATGGGCAATAGGCGGGGCTATCAATCGAGGATCTTTTATTTCCCCGAACACAGCCGTTACCCGCATAACAACCCGGTTATAAGTGCTCGGCTTCCAGCGAAGAATGGACAGAGGAAATTTTCATTTCCCCGGAGCTGTATAACGATCGCGCGAACTTTTGCCGGGTGACGAACATTAACGAAAGCGGCTGCGACGGAGCGGCGGTGGCGGCTGGCTGAGAGTAGTACGAGCGGTGGGGGGGGAGAAGGGGAGGCTCGAGCTAATTACTCGTTATCGAGTTTGCCGCGAATTAGCGGACAATGGAGCACAGGCGAGCGAGGGTGGATGAGAAGAGGGAAAGGGGTGTAGCGCGGCCAGGGGGAAGGGGAGAGGTGGCCGATTACGACTTTCTCCCGGGCGCAGCCGGTCGCGTGCAGGCGCGAGAGCTGAAACTATTTCGGATCGATGCCCCGGCCCACCCCTTATCTGCGCGCTGGGGCTATTGTGTCGCGTGGAATCTTAAATAATGGCGGCGAGAGCGAGCTGCTCTCCTCCTCCTCCTCCTACTTCTACCTTACAAGCCGTGTTCGGCCTCCGCTCGTACCGCAGTATCTCGTTAATTGAGAGATCAAAGGATGCCGCCCTCGGGAGCTCGGCCGATCGCTCCTGGGCTACCGAGTCTCACTCTGTGCTTGAAGCTTTTTTGGGGCTGGTTGGCGAGAGCAAGCGGAAAATATTTAATCGTACTCTTGTTTATAATACGAGTGATTTATGCATGATGTTAAGAACGACGTAATTTTACTTACGAAGCCCCGGGGAATTTCCATTATTTTGATACTCACCTGGAACAAAAAGAAACATCAAAGTTGAATTAATAGAGCTCGATAAATAAGCGAAGGCTAAGTGAAAATTCATGTTCGGTTAGCTAAATATTTAAAAAAACAAGCGGAGGAGCCAAGACGCGTTCTCCAGTTACCTCGTGTTATCAAGTTTTAACGAAGTGCCAAAGTTAGTTCAAGAACTTCGAGATGCTCGAGAGCTTGCTGAAGCTTGCGGTTAAGACAATTGGAAAAATGCTCCCGGTCCACGGGGCCCGTAAAGCATAAACATTTACGAATTTATCCAGTGGCTCGGCGTTTTCGAGCAATATTTTCTGATTTTTATAAAGCAAATTGAAAATTTTCAACGTTTTGACGGGCATCGTTTTTAACGTTATATAAATTTCAGATACATCTCAGACAGTTCCAATTACTGTGGACTGATTTTTCAAAATTTCTACGGCTTACTAATAACAATAACTTTCAAACAATACATTTATCAATTTGCGATGAAAGTTAGTATTTAAGATAACGGTAATTAATTTTTATCAGTCGAACGGTACTAAAATTAGATCTATAATTTTTCGAAATACATTTTTATCAATAACAAAAGTTGAAACTTTGAAATAATTAATTATAAGGATTAAAACCAAAATTATGAGCGGCCAACTCTTTTAATTAAAAAAGTTCATGTCAATAAAGGCATTTGCTTGGAAAAAAAGGTGAAGACAAAAAAAAACTAATAAGTTCAGCTTAAAACTTGGCCACGGTGTCTTTGGTCATATTTTCGTCTGTGCGCGTTAGCTAAAATAATGCACTTATTAAAATAAACTTGGAAATATTGTTACAAGTATTAACAGCAGTAAACTCCCTGTCAAAGTTCAAACGGTAATTTTTCATACGAATTTTAGGAGCGTCGACCGTGTCATGAATGTCGGAACGTAATGGTGGTTTGGATCCCTCTAAGCATGTAACGCTTCGATATTTTAAGAAGATTAACCTCGGAACAACAAGCTCCCGAGCTTCGTTAACAACTAAAATAGAGATTTCGGTGTTAGCTTTTGACCGAACAAACCACGACGTACAAGCACTACGAGTCGCCAAAAGCGTTTCAAGTAGTAAACATCCGTTTATAGTCAGACAAAATAAAAATTCCCCTCCAAAAAAAAATCGCGGATACGTCAACCGTACAAATTAACGAATCAATATTTATTGCACCGAGGAAAGGAGTGAAAAAGAGTCGAGAGAGACGATTACATAACGGCCAGCAGCTTCTTCCGGTTCTCCGAAATGATTTATTATTGAAAAGAGAGCCGTTGGGCCAGTGAAGAGTCGCGTGGAAAAGAGAGAGAGAGAGAGAGAGTCGACTACAAGCGGTCGCGAAAGGTTTTAAAACTCTGGGAAGCGCGTCGTTATCCGGTAATCGCAAACGGAAGAGCAGCGCAGCCGCGCCAGTTTCCGGCGGCCCGGGCAACGGCAAACTTTCCGGCAAAGCGTCCGGCCACCCTCTCCTCCCCCCCTGCGCTCCCGGCGCGTTAAATGAAATTTAAAGTAAATAACGCAAGTTTAAATGCTCGCACAGGACCGAGCCGCAAACCCGTCTCCACATCCTCCCTTCTCTCTCTCTATCCCCCCTCTTTCCCTCTTTCTCGTGGTATTTACAAGTGCGTGCTGGCGCGTGTATCCCGTAAGCATCTTTCCCTCTCTTTCTGCCCCTGCACTGTCTCCGGATTTTTTTTTCACTCCATGGAGCGTTATACAATTACCGGGTGATTTAAAGACCTGCACGTGTGACTAATTACAAATTTATTCTTTTTTTTTTATTTTACGAATGTTGAATAGCACTCGATGGTTGTCTTCTCGTACGGTTTTTCCATTATCCTATTGAATAAACCTTGTGTTTTTACAAAGCAGTTATAATTGTTAAATGTATACAGCAAACAGTAATTGACCGATTTTCAAGTTATTCGATTTTCAAATATTACCTCGATTAAAGTAATCCATTTGTTTTTCTTACTCGACTTAGATAATAGAGTTAGAAAATAATGTTTATTTAAAGGTTAACTTGAACAATTGACTCGACTCTTCTAGAAAGCTGATTTATCCGTAGACACGACGAACAAAGTATTTACAACGCAACAGACTTTCCGACGCGACGAAAAGTAGCAGTAACAAAACACAACAGCATCAGAGCCCGGCTCGCTTTATGGATTTTTAATGATGCTCTCTCTCTCCGAGAGCCCAAATAGATTTTACCGTAGCCTCGGTCTCTCTCTCTCTCCCTCTCCCCCTTTCGTCCTTTACCATATCCTCACACCCTCTTCCCACATATCCCCTCCCCCTTTTTTTCCACTCGTCCGCGTTTACACGTGCATACACGCACTGCGTCAAGCTCTCTCCATTTACATACTTCTATTTACCGCGCAGGGACGACATTTCGGTTCGGCCCGGCGTGAAAAAAAAACGGCAAACAACGGCCAATTCGGTTCTCTGCCCAGAGGCCTGTCAACACTCCCTTGCGCGTCATTGTGTGCGCGCGCGCGAGAGCGGCTAAAAGTGTAACAAATGGAAAAATACATATCGATCTATTCCTCCCCCTTTTTTTTTATCTTCCTCGGTCGTTTTCTCTCTCTCTCTCACTTTTTCCTTTTTGAAAATTATTCGCCGATGTAAAATTCACTGGGTCAATTTGAAAAATAGCGAAATTTCGAAAAACGCTCGCCGCTCGGTATACAGATTGTGCCTTGCATTCCTTTTTGATCAGCGAGCGATCTTTTCTCGCGATAGCAATTTACGTTGCAAGAGATAGAGAGGTGTAAAAAGGATGCCGGAAGGAATTACCGGCTACGCGCCATTACGGCTAAACGAATCCGCTTTGATCATTTTGAAAAACATGCGCGCGTTCTACCAGTCCCGCTAATAAGATATAAGAGCGCAAAGATAGATAAAGAGAGGAAAAAGGGGAGAGGGTGGAGAACGAAGCGAGCTCGAGGTTTAATAATCAACGAGGCCGCAGCCTCGTCGATAAAAACCAAATTAAATCCTCTCCTCGCTGCCAGTTCTCGGTTATTTTTTTTTTACGAAAAAATCGATGCCAGCCGGCTCTCGGAGCAGCCCCGTCGCTCTCTCTCTCTCTCTCTCTCTCTCTCTCTCTAGCGCGGGCGAAAGTATTGCTCAATGAAAGTCGAAATAAACAACGGCGGCGCGTAATAAAGAAGCGCCAGGGCGAAAAGGCCGTATAGGAGGTCGGGCGTCTACCGGTGTGTCGCGGCGAAATAAAACCCGCTTGCCGCCTTTGTGTCTTTTTTACATCCGCTCGCTGGGCCGGCTCGTCTTTTTAACCCCGAAGCTTCGCCTTTCTTGCGAGCTTTGCCACGCTGCGGCCTCGTTGAGCTTCGCCTCTCTCTCTCTCTCTCTTCTTCACCTGCCTCTTACGATCCGTTTCCGCGACCTCGTCTCTCCATCCACGCTGATAATCGCGAAAATTTCTCTCCGCAACGAGGTTTAATAAGACGCGGCTCTGCGCGAACTTGCGTTTTTGAAATTCGAGAGCGGAGAAATTCAAAGACGCGACCTCCTGTTTTGCCTTGGAACTTTTGTTTATAATTGTCTTTACGGTCTTTATGCGCGGCTGCTCGGTTCTCTTTACCATTTTTCTTTTTTTTTTTCGTGACAAAAAATAGATTCTTTTCTTATTTTGGGGGGGTGCTTTTTCTTACCTCGTTCTGTATGCATTTACTTTTAACTTTGTTGCCTGGCGTCTTTTGCGGTTTGGATTTTTCAAAAAATCGCTTTCATCTTCGTTGGACCCGCGGACTTTTGAGAAACTTTCTCTTTCGCTTTTCTACTGGTAAGTAAGTGGTTTTTCTTTGCGACTTGAAACTAACGCGGAGAGAGTCGAGAGTTTAAAAAACATGTCTGAAAGTCGCTTGAGCATTTATAAAAATGAACTCTAATTTTATCACTGTCGTACGAGGCAATAGCAGAGAACAAAAAAGAAAAAAAAAAGAAAAAATGTGTACCGTGAAATAGTGCAGATAATTGCTTCGTTTTGCATTTAAAGCCATTACATTCACCTAATTTCATTCCGCATTTAAACTCGATAAAAAAACTCCAGAAATTAAATTACCTTTAAAAAAACTTTTTAACCATGCTTACCAAAAGGAGAGCAAGCGGGGAGTATGATTTTTTTCCTTTTTTAATGTTTAATTTTCCCTTAAATTTTTTACGGTCGCCAGCAACCATCAGTTTAACTAAATGCCCTGCTCTCTCTCTCTCTCGCCAAGCTTTAATAACAATAAAAAAACGAAATGGAAAATTCAGTATAAAATTCGCGGCGTACTAGGAAGTTATTCCACCATAGCCATTAAAAGCTCAACTGGAAAAAAAATGCAATACCAAACGCGCGACTACCTGCTTCGCTTCGGAAAGTCATTCATCCGAGGGGCCAAAAGGAAAATCTTGAAATTAAAAAAAAAAAAACATTCCATCAGTTCTCAACACTTTTTACCCTCTCGGACATTGCTCGAAGGTACACACCTCGGCTCTGTACGTGCATTAAACATTCAAAGGGAACTATTTTTATTTCGGCGCGCGCGATTCAATGCATTCTATAGTGCCGGGGGCGGCGCCGCCAAATCCTCGTTCGCCGTCACGTTCCCCTCCCGGCGCACGTGCGCGCACCTCCTCCGTGTGGCGCACGACCGCAGCCTAGGCGACAGTCACAGGCTAGCCGGAAATGCCATAGTCCGTTTCCCGCCTGCATTTCAAATTGATGGATTTGCCAGGAAAAACGGACCGAGTCGGCAAGAGGGTTGGGGTTAAAAGCGGCCTAAGAGGGGGCCAGGGGATGAAAGACAGCGGGCTTCTAGTTTTCTTTTTAGCGGTGTAGGAGTGTCGTTTATTATGTACGTTGTTTTTAGGATAAAAATTGTTCGCTTTTAGTTTTGCGGAATTAAAATTCATTTTTTATTTAAAAAAATACGTCAGAGGTGGGAATATTATTCTTTCGACCAAACGTGAAATGCAAAATTTACAGGTTTTCTAACTAAATGGAATTTTTTCAAAAAAATCGAAGCTCTTTTCTAGTTTAAAAAGAAGCGAATGCCGAGCCCAAGCTCCGCCGTCAATACTCATTTAATCAAAGCTTAATTGGGCACACGGGGATTGATCGATCAGAAGGGCGTGCGCGTAGAAATCCAAGCCTCAAGGCTTCGAGAGCCAGCCCGGCGTACATAACGGCCCTATTCACAGGCTCTGGACTGGTCCGGGAGGGAAAAGGGACGAATGACACGGTGAGTTGGCTCTCGTGAGCTTACAGCTACATAAGAGCGCCAGGGCGTGCTTCCGATTTTATGCGGCCAGCTCCGCGAACATGAGAGCTGTCCGATCTCGCGGAAAGGGGGCAAGAGCACACATGTGCCCGTACACACACACACAGAAGCACAGACACAGACGCTCACGCATACGAATCGCCGTGCAAATTTGCGGTTGCATTCATGGAACTCGGTAAACACGTTGAGTCCCAGCCACTTTTCGTGTTGACTGTTTGTGAGTGCGATTTTTATTTCTACCTTGGACTGGACAATGAGGTGTATGAATTTTCATAAGGCGATGAGCTTCAAAATTAAATGAATTTGTTTGTTTTTGACGATTAGCGAAAGAAAGAAAAAAAGTGTAGATTTGACCAGTTCCCATGCAAGCTCGACTTTTCGCTTTTTTCGATAATAAAAAAAAAAATTTTTTACTTCTGTAAAACGGATTATCGTTCGAAGAGGGCAAAAAAATATCCGTGCGAATTCAATCGGATGCGAAAGAAAAATTTTTCATTTCAGAACGGGAGGGGGCCTATACGCGAGAGCTGGTCCGCATTGATGCGCAAGCTCGTGTAAAGTTACCAAGCGGCTGCTGGTGCGCGCATGACCCAAAATCCACGTTTATGCACCGAGGGATTAACCGTATCCATTCTCTTTCCTTCAACTGCCTATGCACATTATTCTCGTGACTCTCTCTGTTTCCCGATCTCCGTAGGCTCTCTCTCTCTCTCTCTCTCTCTCTCTCTCTCTCTCGTATCCGAAATTCTCTGGTGTTTATTTGCGGTCAAACGACGGACTTCGGCTTTCGAGCTTTCGCGAATGTTTGGATACGGTATTTGAAAGGATATCGATAAGCGAGCCCGTGGTTTACTTAATCTTTGCTTCCATAACCGATATATCTGTTTGATCTCAAATCCTGATTTGAACAAGTTAAATTCGGTTTTTGTGTTACACTAAAAGACTGACCCATTTTTCAATTTTTTATCAATAGTGTTTGATAAAAATTCAAAGTTTCGATCAAAATTGTCGCTTGAAATAAAAAAAATGTATAAAATAAAATAAAGCATTTAAAACTCTCTCTAACATAGAATTTTTCAATCGGTCCGATCGAATATTGACTAGTTTCACTCGTCGTTCTCGCCATAAAAGTCAGCCGAAAAATCACATGACCAAAGAGGCATCGAGGAGAAAATCCCCGGCGCTTTTGTTAGCTTTTCCCACGTGCGTTGCTCTCGTATTTGCCGCGAGAGCAAGCCCGGAATTCCACGACTGCTAATTGCATCCTCTATAACTAGAGAGAGAGAGAGAGAGAGAGAGAGAGAGAGAGAGCGAGAGGAAAGCTCAAAAGACCGAGAAAGCCAGCGGCCATTAAAATTTCACTTTAATCGTGACAACAGCCGAAATACAAACAACAAGAGGGTCTAAAGTCAGAGGACAGCTTCGCGCGCGACACGGAGCCTTAATTAAGGCACTTGAAGCGCCCCCGTCACAATAGCGCATGGGTACTGAGCCGCTCGGCGCCACAAAGGGGAAAACTGCTTGGCGGGGATTACGGAACGAGGGCCGGCCTAGGGTAGGAAAGAAGTACTTAATTCCAGATCGGCAGCTCGATGCTCGACGGCCTACCGTAAAAAATCTAAGCTATGAACGAACGCCTTGTCTAGTTTTTTATTTTCTTTTTTTTTTATATTTTAAAAACATTTTTGTTATCTTTGATTGTCGATAAAGAATTTTTTAATTTTTGAAAGGTAGTTCGAGTATTTTAAAGAATTATAAAAAAAATAATGTACATATGATGTGAAAAAGCTGTTTTAATAAAGAGCTCGATGGAATATATAAAAAATTTTCGATAACGAAAAACCGGAATGGAAACGAATAAAAGCGAAAAATATTGTATATGCAATAGAGTAGCTTTAACTTTAAAATTTAAAACTTGTAACTTTTTTTTTTGTTCGATTCAAATCCCTCAGCACGTGTACAATGTAACGTCGAACTTTTTAAACGATCAATCCCGTCGATTGTAATACAAGCTTTTAATCAAATTACAATCCCCACTGAATCTTTCATCAATCCGCCATTGTATCGCAACCTAACGAACTAAATAATTACATAGCAATGGAAAAAAAAACTATTCTAATGTATATTTTTAGAAAAAGCTCGCCTCGTAATAACCTCCGACCAGAAAAAACAACTAAACCGTAACATATACTCCAGTCGGCAAAAAAAGAAGACGAAGAAAAAGAAAATGCAACGATATTCGCGAACCGCAGGTAGACAAGACACAGGCGGATGCGCTTGAGCGTCTGAAAGACAGTCAGAGGGGGCGGGCGGGGGGTAAAAAGAAGAAGTGCAAAGCTGAAAGGGCGGGCGAAAAGCGACGTGGGGGGGCGCGCACACGTGTGCACAGGTACGCCGGATACGTGAAGAAAATAGCTGGGTCGCCCGAGAGAGCGGGATCAGGGGGCGCGCGCGTTGGCCGAGATAGGCCCACGCGCTGAAAAACAGAGAGAAGAGGATAAAGGAAAGACAAGCACGGGAGCACAGTGGGAGAAAGGCCGGGGCAGAAGGGGAGGGTGGCAGAACAACAAAAGAGCAGCCGTGGCTGCTGCGAGGCGGGAGATGGTGGTAAAGGGAGGAGAGGAGGGGCGGTGCCATGCGGGGGTAAGGGGTGGCGAGGGTTAGATTTCTCGGTTGGTTAGAATGCGCGCGCTCGGGGGGGGGGGGCGGGAGGAAGTAAGAGGGGCAGAGAGAGAGGCGGGCATCGGGCATGCCGCTCACGTGCCTCTAACTGCCACGCTGTGTCTGTTCCGGGGCCGCTCGCCGGCATTGTGAGTTATACTCGGCCCGTCGGATCCGCGAGCGGGGATGCGCCATTCAGCCGCGCGCGTACGCGGGCACGAGAGCCGCATACGCGCACGAGTCCCCCCTTGCTTCAGCAGTTGCCTTGGCACACGGGGCACGAGTCTGACGATGCGCACACCCGCGTTTTCATGTATGTATGCGTGTGTGTGGTTGTGTGCAGGCCCCCGCTGACGGCTCACTGTATCCTCTCTCTCTCTCTCTTTCCTACTCTTATGCTCTTGCCTTTCCTAGACCGCTCTTGATCGCGTTTTCTTCTTCGGCGATTCCCGTTCCAGCTCGACTTTTACAGCGGCCGAGGTCTAATTGAAACTTTATTGGGACACGAGACTGGGAAAGGCTGGCCTTAACTTAGCTTGGAGATGACGCGTGGCTTCGCTTGTACGTGTGACTGGTATCGAGCTTTTGATCGATGCAATGCTGAAGGTCTTTCGACGATTTTGTTTTCCTCCTATTTTTATTGTAATTAAAATTTACTTTTTAAAAAAATCCGGGGTTTTAGAAAAATTTCTTTTTTTTTTGTAAATAAAACGAGAAGCTTGGAAAATTCTATTTTTAGCGCGTAATAAATTAAAAAAATTTTAATCAGAACTTTTAACTTGTCTTTTTGGTCCTCGAATATCGGAGAAAAAGTTCTTTGACGTCGTTAAAAAATAAAATCGTCGAAAAAATATTTTGATAAATTTATCAAAGCTTAAAATAATCGCAATAAAAGAAAATTGCAGAGGTGTTGCGATATCGACATGGTCTTTTCTTATTTTTGCCTTTACCTACACAGTACTCGACACATGCGCACGGTTCTTTTGCGGCGGGTATATCTTTCAACGGATTTTTCTCTTAGATCTCCAGGTGTACTTTCTGATTTACCGTTTAGAAAAAGGTTTTCCCGCGATCGAAACTTTCTTTGCATCCTTTTCGCTCTTTCAAACCAAAGGTAAACTTTTAATTTACTTCGTTTGATTTTTAGGACATTTCGGAAGAGTTTCGACTGGCACGGTTGTACCTTTGATCTACCTGGATTTTTATTAATTATAAATTTAATTTTGTTTATTACAAAATATAAACATATATTAATAAACTTATTCGAATAATTACTGGAATTAAATCATGAAATTTCACGTAGAAAATATTCGCATATCTTTCGACTCCTCTTTTTTTTTGTGCTAGGTATCTTTTACTCGCGTATCAACAGCAACACATATAAAAGCAACCTTTCGAAAAGACAACGACCCACTTGCTGATTAAAGCGGAAGAAAAAAAAGGGAAGAAAAAAGACAAGGGATTCGGCAAGTATGCAAAGTCGAGTGGCGTGAAAACAATGCAAAGCGACGATCTGGGAATCTGAGCCAGGCCGATATCTTCGAATGCGAATAAAAAAAAAGGAAGAGTGGGGGGATGGAAGAAAATGGCGAACGACAAAAAATTCAGCGGTCAGCACCGACACGTTCTGGCGACCTTTTTCTTTTCTTGGAGTCAAACGCCCGCGTCGATTTATTCAAAGCATCGGCTTAACGGCTGAACACGTAGCCCGAGGCCGAGGAACTCGGGGGGGAAGTAGGGGGCGCAAGCAAGTTGTCTCCGGCACGAGAAGCGTTGTTGAAATTCTCGTGAAGTTCGCTGGCGAAAGGTATAGCGGAGTGTTGGTGGTTTCTAAGACATTGTTCCCGATATGTGTAAAACTGTGATATGCCGTATTTTAAGCTAACTAGGGCACCGGTCGAATTATGAATTTGAAAACGTTGAAAACCAAATTGTTCGATGAGTTTAATTAATAAAACTTCTTTTTGCAATTAACCGTTCATTTTTTTTTAAATATAAAGAATAAAAGCCTTTTTATTTTTCGTCAAAAGAACCCAGCCAAAGCTCCGTGACACAAGCCCAGCTAAAATCTTACAGCCCAGCCCCGTACTCCGAGTAGTAAAACATTAAGTTCGTTGCGGTCGTACGTCGGAGGCCTCGGAAATTTAGATTCACCCATCTCTCTCTCTCTGGCAAGCAGTGTCTGCCTACCTTCATTATTTAAATCTAGGTTCGGCCGCTGAAAAAGAAAACGACACTCGGACAAGGAACGATGGGAGAAGAAAAAAGGGGAAAAGGAACGAGCGAGCCTGCATCAATGTTTCTTTCATACGAGCCGCGGGCCTGGAGAACGGCTTGAGTTAAATTAATTTAATGCACAGCTAAAATACTCGGGACAGAGACCTCGTCCCCCTTCGTCGCGCTCCCGTGAATTATTAAAGAAAACGTAATTACATTATGTAAGGAAAAGCGCGGGAGCGGCAGCCTTTTGCCCTTTTTTCACCCCCTCGCCCCTTTCTCTCTCTCTCTCTCTTCGGCTTTGTCTTCTCTTCCGTGCTATGGCGTGTCTCCGCGCACGTTGCTTCATTTTCCGGCCTGTCTTTTTCTGTCCCGATTACTCGGATCCTTCCTCGAGGCCGCGTCCGTTTACTTAAAGACAACGTAGACTGAAAAAAGCTCGGGGTCCTTTTATCCCCCCTTTTTTATTCGTGTCCGGCCTCCTTTTCTCTTTCGTTCCATCCTCGAACCCGATAAAATTTAACAAGATTTGTCAGTTTTTTTTTGACTATGTTAATGCCCATACAATTATCGTTTCTAAATAAACCGTGAAACGAGTGTGCCCTTTGCCCCTTTAACAGACAACAACGAGCGTCAAAGCAAACCGTCCTTGTCAGGGCGAGTAACGTTACAAACAGACCGCACCGCACACTCAGTCGCTCGTGAGCTAATTGAAGGTCTGCCGTATAGGTAAGCGCTCGAGTTAACCGCGAAAAGTATGAAGCCCGTGATAAAACTGAGCGCCCGGCACACAACGAAAACGCGAGAAAGAGAGAGAGAGAGAGAGCGCCTACCGATTGCCAGGACAGTCGGTACGAAACGGCCTGTTACAGGGCGTGAAGCCCGTTTATCGGCCCCCCCCCCCATCACGAGAAGGACAGCGGGGTGGGATCGATCGCTACATCGGCGCCTCCTCTCCGCACACCCGCGGCTCGGAAGCAGTCGATTAGCCTAATGTCCATGCAGACAACCTCGGGCCGAGCGCGTACGCGGCCCTACATGTGGCCACTTAATGCCCGCGCGCACGCGAGCCAACGCGAGTGGGGGGGAGGAGTACCAGAGGCGCGGAGCTTTCGCGTGTGCCGGCGTCGCGCGCTTTGCCAAAGTGAACTTCCACTTGGAGCTCTCGAGCCTAGACCTCTTCCCTTTTCCTCCTCGTGGCTCCTTCTTTATCGTTCGCCAGGCCGCCTGTCTGTCTTTCTCTCTGTATCTTGCTCTGTGTTGTGTTGTTTTCGAGTAGATTACCTTCCGTCGTGGATAAAGATGATGTAGTTAGTTTGGAATTATGAGCCCGGCTCTCTCTCTTGTTTTCTTTTACGGCTTATTACGGCTTTTACAGCGATATTAAAGGGGTGTATAAAAAAATTTTTTACAAGTGTCCTTCTTTTTTCTTCTTTTCAACGAAGTTCGAGAGAATTACAACTGACAGGTTAGGAGTACGCTTCGTAAAAAATGTTTACTGCTTGACATGTGCTACTCTGCGCGCGTAAATTAAAGAGAAACTTTTTTTCTTTCTTTGGAAAAATATCCAAACGAAATTCACGGGCGGTCTGGTAAACCGTATACGGCTTTTAATGGATTGTAATCCACGCGATGGAATTTCTTTTTGTAGAAAGTTTACAAAACCATTACACGACTCAAAAATATATTTCCTCACAAAGCTGCGTGGAACTTTTGAAATCGGCCCGCCTTTCCAATAGCCCGCTCTCTACGTTTTATCGTGCGCAGGGCTAAAATATCAAAGTCGACAAATTCTCCAATGCGAAATAAACAAATTGCACAATCGCGAGCGCACACACAAAAAAGAAATCAAAATCCCCCCATGAGGAGAGTGCGCGGTCCAGTTTGGCGCGAGTGCATTCCTCGCGAGAGCGAAAGGGAGGAGGCAAAGAAGCTTCGTATAGCAGAGGTTCGCAGGTATAAAGGAGAAGGGACGAGAGAGAGCAGCGGCAGGAGGACAAAGCGGCTTTGCCGTGGGAAGGAATGCCTCTTTGCGTTCTTGGGCAGAGAGAGAGAGAGGGAGAGCGGAAAGCAGACGCGCCGCAGAAGTTGGCGCGCAGCAGGAGAGCTACGACAAAGAGGCTCTCTCCGGGGGCCGTCTTCCGGGGGACTAACCGCTGCCGGGATTCCAGAGGGCGCACGCGCCGGCGCGAGATATCAGAGAGGGCCTCGCGAAGCCTCGCAAGGCATCCAGCCCCGCTGGCGTCGTCGTCTTCGCCGGCAGCACGCGCGAGCGATAGCTGGATGGGGGGAAAGAGGGGCGGCACGCATTGATCGGTCATGTGACCCGCCGGTTCTCGAGCAGTTTATGCCTGCTAATCGTGTTAACCTTAGCCGCGGTAAGATTCATAATTCTATTATTAACCCCAGCCACGCGCTCTTGACGCTCGCTTTCTTTGCACTTCCGAGCCCACTAAGTGTCAGTCTCTCTCTCGCGTACTTTATCTGTATTATTGTTATTTGAAAAGAATATTTCTAGTATCAGTGTCTTGATGTATCCATTCATATACAATAAATATACGATGAACTGATTACTTAATTGTAATATCGCCCGAAAAGCCACGAACGAGCAAACGTCGATTCGTCGTTTTAAAGTAGAAAAAAAGCTAAGCCAGTCTAACTTTCCAATCGTGGAAATTGATTTTTCATTCGTTCGGTGCAAAAACTACGCGCGGCTAGTCTTCTCCCCTTCACCCTCCCCCCTGTTTCCGTCCGCGAGAGCTTCGACAAATCACAGCCAAATGTAAAATGGACTTTCTTGACGGCGGTGGTAAGGTGGGCCAGCAATCGTGCCCCACCCCCTCCCCCAATCCCATCCACCGGTCTTTTAAGTAGGGCCACAAATCACAAACACACAGAAGGGCGCGCGCGCGCGCTCGGCGAAAGGCGCAGCGTCGGAAGTCGGTAGGGCTTCGACGCACCCAGTCGTCTAATCGCGCCCGATTCCCATGTTAACCCCCTCCCCCCCCTAGCCACCGCCCAACTCCTTTCTTTCTCGCCCGTCCTCTGGCTCCTTCGCTTCCCCTATTCTACTTGTGTCCTGTCCGCCCGGCTGAAAATTAATAGACGGGCATTTGGCCCGCGTCGCAGACTTGCGAGCTTGCGACGCCGCTCTACTACCATTTTCTACGATTCGTGGCGAGGCTGCTTTTTTTTAAAGCAGCGACGTCCGAGCTGCTTTTCCTCGACTCGATTTTCGAAAATAAAAAATATAAAAGTGGAAGCTTTGAAAGTGTCGTAAGCTACTCTTATTTGTTATCTTTGGTAGCTTGAAAGTTATCCGAGTTTCTGGTTTCCCTTTTTTGCTTATGTCTTAACCAGTTTTTGTTTTTGGGATATTGTTCGACTAAATAATTTACGTATAAATTATGACATCTGTAGTTTTTATACTCCAAATTCCTTAGCATTTATTGATAAAAAAATGATTTGGTGTCTTTTTATAATTAATAGTACAAACGAAGAAGAAATTAAAGCTTATGAAGATCCACAATAAAAGATGGTAATTCATAACATAAGTTTCGAGCGTATTGTTTAATGTAGACATTCGTTTAAAACATTTATTTGTAAATATTTCGTGACCAAAAAAATTAATGTCAAATTTCAATAAAAAAATATAGACAGAAAACATTGATCATTCAGAGACGTGAGATTTCTACAAAACAATCGTGTTTTTGCTGTAGAGAAAAGAAAAGCGTAAAACTGCAAGCAATAAAATACTTTGAGCTCACACATCTACGGAGAAAAGAGCATCGTTTCGTCCATTTTATAGAAAGAAAGAACATCGGCGACGAAGCGCTTTTTCGTCACGAAAATAAATTTGCGTCGCGACAAATAAATCCGTTGACGGTCCCAGTGTCTCGCCTATCTTTTTTCTTTTTTATTTTCCTATCTCCCAATCTCCAGTCGATACTGGCGCACTAGTCTCATTTAGAAGTAAACTAGTCAAAGAAATCGAACAACCCTTATAGCTTTTTAGAATAGCTTTTCAGTTAAGTTATATAACGCCAGTTTAATTTGACTTTTCTTTTTTAGTTTCCACGTTTGTTCTTCGTTGAATGCTCTTTTTGTAACATTAAAATAATTAATTTGTTTCCTATTGCATAGTCAATTTGTTGATCAGCCTAAAATTTTTAAGTTACAATGGATTGTTTTAGTTTAAAAATTTGATCTAATTTTTTTATAAAAATAATTTTACGGCATTACAATTTTTAATTTCCTTATTATGAAAAAAAGATATCATTAAACACAGTTGTTTCAGTTTTCAAGAGTTTAGACGTGCACGTACGTAATCAGGTAGTTTGGATAAAAACTCAACAGCCCGTCGAAAAATGTAAATCATCCAATTTTGATTTAGTGTCAAGTATCCTTTGACCAAAAAAATTATTATGAAATTAAAAAAGTACGATATAGATGTAACATCAGTACACCGTTACATTCTTTTAGTCTTTTTCAGTCTATTTTTAGTTGGCGCTGAAAAATTTAACAAGAGTATTATCCGATTTTTCTAATTGTGATCGAGCAAAAGGTGTTATTAGTTTTCTCAAAATGTACCGAAGAAAAATGTTGAACTTCAATTAAAATCCGTTACATTCATGTTAGAGAAAAGTTTCGCTCTTCTTTCTCGTTTTCAACTTAAAATTATTTTCTCTTTCTGTGTAGCATCCGATAATTTCCCAGATTTCTTTTCGCTTCATGTACAGTTCTTCATTCGTCTAAAATGTCTTTTTTTCATTCCTGGCACTCTGATGGCTTCATTTCACATTTTCATCCCGAATCGAAGTTATTTCGAATCTCATGTGGCGCTACAGCTCGATGAAGTTCATCGCGTTTTCATTTTTTTGCGGCGTTGAAGTAAAAAAAAAAAGAAAAAATTTACTGTTCTCGCGCGAAATAACGCGGCCGCAACTTTTCAAAACGAGAGTTTCTCAGCTTTTTCCATTCCCGAGCTGGCTCTCTCTCTCATTTATCATACGGTCCTTTGCGGCATGAGTAGTTACAATTGTAAAACTGTTTGTTATTGATTTTCATCGTCTTCATTTATTTTCTTGGGCATGAAGAAGATCGATTACTGTCAAAAACATATTCTCCACGTCGATGGATCAATTTGCAAGAAAAATGATCTTTAACTAGAATAATATTTTACAAAATTTCAAATAGCTTAGATTTAAAATCCTATGAATTTAAGTGTAATCGATATATATTTTTTAACTGCAAGAGATTTTTTATAAAAAGTTTCGTATTAATTGAACTAATAAAACACGAAGTATTTAATTTTGAAAAAAAACCGTATCAAAAGAATTGAAGTATACGCTTTTTATTCAAATCACGTGCCATTCTATATAAATCCCGTACAGCTTAAACTTATTTTCTTTTTTAAATAAAATTCTTTTCAGGCAAAAGATTTTTGTAATTTTAAAGGATTAAACCATTCAAGCAAATCTATTTTGTTTATGAAAAAACATCCCAATGGTGAAATTTCATTATTGAACAAAAAAAAAAAAAGAATTAACTTTATTTTTCGTAATATATTATTTAATGGAAAATCACTTTTTCACGTGATCAATCACGCAAACAATCTATGCTGTCTACGATAAAAACACGACTTCTTTAACGAAAACTCCGTTATTCGCAATGAACCTCGTTTCAAAAACGATTATGCCAGATCGAAGTAAATATGCAATCTCCAATATATTCCCGCGAGTTTCTGCGCGCGGCTTATGATTTTGGCACGATACGCAGCAAGCTCGCTCTCCCCGAGCTCGATCAATCTACGCGCGGCAACCGAGACGCGCAGAGAAAAAAAGAAAAACGATTGCCGCTTGTTGTCTCCACTTTTTCCTCGATTTTGCCAATTTCCTCGGAACGCATGAACACGATGGTTGAAAGGGTGATACAAGCGAGCGGTGTGGCGAGGAGGAGTGAGGGGGGGGGGCGTTCGAAAAGAGAATAAAGTGAGCGCGCCCGAAGAGAAATCTCAGTTGCATCAACCTCGGCGCGACGTGTCGCTGAATTTAAATGTCTGCTTGGCATGCGCTTTTTTTGCCCGCTGATCGCCTGGGCTAGCCTCCCCCTCCCCCCAACCTCTCCAGTGCGCTGGTGTGCGTCCGTGCGTGTGCCGATCGCTGACACGCTCGTCTAGAAATGGAGCAAGCCGAAACTGGAAAATAGGAGAGGGGTGGCAGGCAAGGTTCCGAGAGTGCCGCTGGAAACGCCCTGGGAGGCGCGCGTACACCGAAATGGGCGAGTTTCATGCAACAGCGAGCCGCGATTGAATGCTACTGCTCCACCACTGGCGCGCGGCTTTTATTTTTAATTAAGAATGCCAGCCGGCTTTTAGCTTTTTCACGAATCTATGTTTTTTTTTGCTGCCTCCTTTTGCCCCGTGGCTCCACTGTAAAAGCGAGCAGTCATTGAAATGGCGCCCGGTCTTACTGGTCTTGGGATCTATCTACTTAAAGATAGAGGTGTGTACCGGTTGTATGCGCGCTCGGTGAATTTGAATGGCCCGAAACTCATCGGATAAGCTTACTTATACTTTCTAAACTTGAATATCTAAGCCCAAACTTGTTCGCAAGTAAATAATTTGTAGTGTATAGGATAAATGGCTAGGCGCAGTTATTCCACGTGAATGCCTCTTACTCCGGTTTTGCAGGGTAAATAATCGAGGTGTTGTTGCAATTAACATTAAAATTTATTTGGACATTTTTAGAAGGCATATAAGTGCTCTACTTCATTATTTGATGCAATCGCTAAAATCTAAAAATCGTTTCATAAGTGAAGCCATGCTTCTTTGGCTTCAGGACGAAACCATGTGAACTGATGCAATTATAGAATTTGGAAATTAAACACTTCGGACTGCATATATCTACTTAAGGGGATTTAAGTAAATCCGCGCTTTGCGGGAGTGAATCAGATAAGGTTCAAAGTCTGTGTGTAACTTCAGTCTCGTACTTCGCGAAGTGAAAGTAAAACTTCGGACCCTCCGCTGCTAGTATTTTAAAGTAATTCAGAAAACTGTTTAGACAAATCAAAGTCCGCTCCCAATTGGTTAATTGAATTTAAACAGGGCATAAAAGTTAAGTAACAAAGGGAGGCTACAAGCTGTACGAATAGAAAGAAAACAAGCGCGCTCGGAGTGTTTTAACGTTATCAAATCGAGCCGCTAAAAATCCGCGTAAAATGGAATAAAATGGAGGAAAAATCTAGAATAACCGAGCGCGCGAGAAAGGAAAGTCGCGGGGAGCTAAAAGAGGCATCGGCCGGGGCCCGATTGTTCGGCCTCGCGCGAGACGATAAACGCGTGACGAGACGCGCGCGCGCCTACATTGTTTTCCGCGGCTGAATGCGCGCCCGCATTTAAACACACAAAGGAGAGCGCCGCACGCGCGTGGCTACGCAAACGATTTTTCCTTAGCGATTTTTTCGCGGAGCTCGCGCGCCCGTTTATTTTTTTGCGGAAACACGAACATTGTTTTTCCCAGCGAGACGTGGAGAGAGAGCCTTTGTTTCTCCCCCTCATCGGAATTATTACTCGGCAACTTTTCTGTTTAATTTTTTGCGCCCTAGGCGCGTCTTTGTATCGGCGACGCATTCGAGAGCTCGTTCTTTTCTCCGAACGCGTTCGGTGCCCCCCTTGGATGTTGTTTTTTTTCTCTTTTTTTTCGCCTGGCCCCATTCATTTGATTGCGGGGGAAAGAGACTGAGCGCCGATGGAAATGCGTGAATGTTCTTTATTGCGGGAAATGAAAATTGTTGCGCCCGAGCGAGTTTCAATAGGCCGAGTTATTTGCTCAGTTTTAACGTGAGATTGAGGTTAAAGTACATTTTCGGAGGCTTTTGGGTTAGCACAATCACCAAAGCTTACCAATAATCAATACCTTATGCAATTTAAGTTTTTGTAGATCAATCAGGTTCAAGAACAAGGTATTTTTTATATGACTAGAATATATCAACGCGCTTTGCACGTCATTAATTATTTTTAAGGTTATGATCGATTTAAAAACAAGAATTCATTTAAAATTTTCAAATCTCCCGCGTCACGTGATTGGCTCAATTCTTGGACCAATCACGTCTCGAATAAATCGAGGATAAGACATGTAGACACGCATAAATTATTCATTCGTTAAAACGTAAATTTAAGTTCAATCAGAATTAAGAAAACAACATTTCAATTTTTTAAGTACTATATTTGACAAATTAAGTCATCAAACCTACAATTTTTTATACTTGTCTAAGGCAGTCTAAAATAGCTAGCATTTATAAGGTTTAATAATAAACGTATTATCAATAGCGTGAAAGATAGTATTATCTGTACTGATAAATATTTAATAATGAATAATTAATGTCCGTAGAACTGAGAAACGCACATTTCAAACTGCCTAGTTAGAGTTGATAACGCATATGTTGATGATGAAATACTTTCAAACGAGCTATATATTTTAACTTGAATCAATTTTATTTTTAATCATATTTCATTTATCAAAATTATTAAAAGATGCGCTAAAACTCTAACTGGAAGATGTAAGTGTATACCAACTTTTAAGAATTAAAAACGACTTGGCTAATATAGCCTCAAAAGAGGATCTTCTTTTTGAGCTCATAATTCAAAAATAGTTGAATACTAATCAATTTAACGGTGCTTAAAACATTGTCAATTAAAAATCAAAGATCAATTTAATAATTACGGAACCCTTATACCTCAAGAAAGTTTTTTAACAATATGGGTGTCCAAAAAAGCAGTAACCACTACGAAATTTTGCAATTCGCAATAAATACGATTTTCAGTAATAAAAAAAAGAAAAAAAACAGAAAAAAAATTGCCTCCCCATCCATAAATGTTGCAAGCGCGGGCGGTCTCTAATTAAAAAATTCCATGAATGCCGAAAAAATTGATCTCGAGCCCGACTCTCGCAGCAGCAAGAGAGAGGGATTCGCGAAAGCGCTAACAAAGCGAAAATCCTCTTTGCCGGCGAAGCGTCGAAATCGCCGACGATCGAGCCCCGCCGCTCTCCCTGAAATTGAAAACTCGAAAAGAGATTAAAAGTAGCTGCACGCGCCCCCCCCCCCCTCCTGCGCGCGCGTAGTAACAAGGCAAACACGCGGAAAAGAAGCTGGGTCATCATCGGCCGGGCCCGGCTTACTTTGCCAGACTCGGCGAGGGGAAAAAGGAGGAAATAGAGGGAAGGCTCGGTAGATACCGTAATTAACTGCAAGTCGATGAATATGAGAGCGTTCGACTGGAAGGCACCGAAGGGATCTCTAGGAGAGAAGGGGGGAGCAAACGAGCGAGCTGCTTCCGGAGTTTGCACAAATCAGACTAACTAAGCTTAGCGTCGTACTGCGCCACGCTGTTTCTCCTCGAGACGTCTGATATACCGGCGTGTGTACACGTACGCTCTCGCTTTCTCTCACACCTCGGGCTCGTGTGTTAGGATCTCTGTTGTGTTCTTGCCAGTGCGCGTCGGCGCGTGAAAGCCGATAGCCGAAAGCACGGAAATATCTGAAACCCCCCCCCCCCCGTCCCGCTGCTATGCTGTAGGAATACTATTTTGCTTGCCACGGGACTCTGCAGTAAGAGAATCGCATTTTCCGTGTGTGGATATATTCGATCGACGAGAGGGGAAACGAGAAGGAAGATATGAGATTTTGATTGCTCTGTGAAGTTTCTTTAGATGCTTTATATTGGGCTAAATTGATTTACCATGGCTATAGGGCTTTTGATATGAAAAGTTCGAGGATGACGGCTGACCATGTCGGCCCTTTTCTACTTAACGCTCATTTACGTTTATTTCTACTCATACCCAGTTTGCTCCCTTCCGAAACGCGTCTCCAAGCCAATCCCTTCTCAATATGGTTTCTGCTACCCCGATTTTGCTTGCGGCTTTAGTTGCGCGCACAAAGATAGAGCAAGAACTAGAGAAATTTTGCGGAAGGTTTTTGTCAACGAGTTTACATGCGTAAGTACAAACGTGTACATATATTTACATGAAAAATGAAAGTTAAACAATGTGGTATTACGTTATTACGCGTTCGAAAACAAAACAAAGGACATATTGTAATATCCTTACCTTCGCCTCGCTGCAAAATAAAAAAAACGGTAAAACAAGCATCCAAAAAAGAAGAAGAAAAACGCAACTTTCAGATCTCCACACGGTAATCGATAATCCGTCAGCGGTCTACGCACGAGCTCTCCGAAGGCACCCTTTCCATTTCGGCGCAGCTGTACCAGTAGGCTGGGGCGGGGTGGGGGGGGGGTGGGAGAGGGTTAAAAGTCGAAAAAACTTTTCCACTTAAAAGTGCCGATGCGGTGGCTGAGAAAGTGGATGGGAAGGGGGGGGGGGAGGAGAGTCCAGAATGGCACAGGGAGTACTGGCGGAAGGAAGCGGACGGCGCAGAAGGGCCCACGGGAGTTTCGTGGCATTTCAAAGTCGGCGGGCTTTCATCTACGTGCGCGCGCGCGCGCGTTTCTCTGTCTCGGCAAAGTGGGCCGATTCAAATATCGCGGAAGCATAGTTGCGCCTGGGTATCAGCGCTCCCTTCCTCTCTGGCGTCGATGTGTTTACGTGTGTGTGTGTGTGTGTGTGTGTGCGAGCACACGCCTGAGAGATGCGCACGCCTGCATTATGCATCCGCTGGCTTAGGGAGGCCGCGCGAGGGATGCGCCGACTGCATTATGCAATCGCGCGTACGCGCTTCGTCCGCCCTCCCCCCCCCTCCTCTACACCCCCGTAATCGCGACCAAGTTCTGCGGCTCTTCGGAATGCCTCGGCATTACAAGAGTTGCTGGAAGATGCCGCGAGCGCCACACTTCGCAAATGAGCTGCTAGTTTGTAAATGTGTTGTAAATAGGGACTTCTGCTGCCGGCTGCCGCCGGTTCATGCTTTAGCGACTTGGTTAGGCAACACCTCCGGAGTGCTACCGTCATTTTTTATTTGTATTTCATTATTTGTCTCTTTCAAACACACGTGTAATCTCGAAATTTTAATATTATCAGCTTATTCAAATGTATCCAATGTAATAAAGTTAATTTAAGAATAATTCCGACGAAAAAAAATATCAAGATTGTAGGCTCAAGCAGCCGCAACAGTTGGTGTAAAACTACTACCCATGTCAACAGTTTTTAAATTTACTCCAAAATGGAATATCGTCTAACAATTGTAGCTCTTTGCATATGCAGCATTCAATATTCTATTCAATCTAATAAGGTAAACAAACTTAAATTTTATTATCCAGAAAGCAAAAACATATGTAAATTAATAATGTTTCATTTTCGATGTTTGTACAACCTGTACAATTTATTTTAGACACCGACTTGGTTATCAAATAAAGGTAAGAAGTGTCATTTTAAATAAGTTTTTTAAATTAAAATACATCTCATATGAATATCGTCTTACTATTTGTAGCTTTGCCTGTTTAGACAAATATATGATGATAATTATGTAATTTTTTTAAATATGTGATATGTTTTCAGCATGGAAATATCGCTTTGCCAAATTAGTTTCACCAACTGTTAAGCTGCCAAAAAGAGAAAACCAAAAAACTGAATTTTTAATTAATAACAAAACTCTTTCTTTAAATCTTTCTCCATTTGAGCGTGATGTATTGCCTTCAAATATCCCAGTGTATATTTTAAAAAAAAATACCTCTGCGGTTTTGGGTCATTCATATGCAAAAGTAGACAAAGTAAGATTATTTTAATAAAACGTGTAAGAACTCGATTCAAATGCTTTTTAATTTGCAGGAAGATATTAAGATAGATGGTTCATATTTCGAAGACTTCGAAAATAAAGCAGTATTATTTGCTACTTACGTTGATCATAATACAACTCTCTATGTTAGTATTTATACGAAAACACGTATAATACCAGTGAATGGAATATTTAATTTGACAAATAGTTATAATTAATATTTTTTAATTTAATATAACAAACTATGATATTATTTATTTTAGGAAGGAGTTATCGGTGAAGGTAGAAATATGACAGTAATATATCCCATTCCACCATACTTACGAAATCCAAATGTAACAGGGGATAATGATCATGTAATAATTTATGAAATAGGAGAAAATGGTTTCCAGCTTTTAAAAACACGTATGTGCCGTACCGAGCTGAATGTTTTATAACAATTTCGTTTTATTTATTTCTTATTGGTGCGAACTAATCTTTTAATTGTAGATGACGAACCTTATAAAGTTTATAAAAAGTCAGGAATACAATTGAATACCTTATACCCCAAATTTTTAGTAGTATTAGAACCTTTTTACGTCAGGTAAGTTTATTAAACTATGTATATTATACATTCTATCAGTAGTTACGTTGAAATATTAGTAACAGTGTGTGTTTAGGGTACTAGATCGAAGTATTGCTGATACTGTTAAGTATCTGAAAATATTTTGGAACATGGTGCATTTTAAATATAGAGAATTATACGAAAAAGATATAAAAGTGGCACTTACAGTTACTGGCATTATTATATGCGAGGTATATAAAATATTAATTGAAAACCAAAGTTAACACCAATTTACTATATATATTTTTACATTTCATAGGATGATGATGCAATTGACATTATAAAGTACGAAGAAAATACACATAGGTTAAATTTTAGTCATCTATTAAAAGCTGGACAAGAGTATTTCAGTTTTGATTTCGACAAGGTAGAACACTTCAATAAATTCGATTCAATTGCTGTGATGAGGTAATAACTATTGGATTTTCTTTAAAATGTAGATACCAAAATTAAATGTACTTTATAATTCTATATTTTTAAATATAAAAATCTTTTTACAGTTTACCAAACATGACCAAAATAAGAGGTAATGAAAAATTCATTAAATAATTTACGATTAAAACATGATTATACCTAAGTAGGTATGATTCTTCATGATATTAAGTTTTTTAGGTTGTACTTACATTGATCAAATTTGTGAAAAGGACATTATTTATGTTACGGATAATACGACTTTTGGAGGTTTTTTGACAGCAGTTCATGAAATTGGACATACGTAAGATTTTATGCATTAAATTTTATAAAGCTAATCATTTAAATATTAACAAAATATTATGCAATTAACAGCCTCGGTATGGAACACGATACTGGATTAGTAAGACGCAGGCCTAATTATTCTACAGTTTTACATCCAGACTCTGAAAAAAGACAATTTGATAGGTTTCTTTGGACCGAATACTCTGTAAATCAACTCAAAGAATTTGCAGGGTAAGATCCAAACTGTTTTTAAAAGTATTAAAAATCTTAATATTTTGTTTATAATGCGAACGCTCATAATATTTAATTTTGATTGGTATAGATCGATACATGCAACATGTTTAGCTGAAGACCCTCTCAAACAAATGACATAGTAGGTAGTAGAAACATTTGTGGCAAGTGAAACGTCATGAAATTGTAATATATGTATATACCGGATTCAAAATTTCCTAACCTCCATAAAGTTTAAATAAACAACAATTTTATAAAAATCTATGCTTTTACTATCTAACCGATCTGTAAATGTCATACATCCATCTTACATTAAACAATTTTTTACTGTGTTTATTAAATTGTATTCCTCTAAGGAAAAGTTTTTCTATGTATCCAGTAATTAATTGTGCCTTTTCTTAAAACAAAAGTAAATCTCTCGGTCGGTCAACTTTACTAAACTTAAAATTTAATAGAAAACCCCGTGAGCAAACATAATACCACGGGGTTCAATATAAATTTATCCAAGCTCTCGAAAAGAATTTTATTTTTTTCAATATTTTACGCACGGCCACTTGAATTTGTGAAACTCGAAAGTTTCGAAATTATTTGCCACGAAGCCCCCGACTTGGTCCGAACGCGTTGGAGCGACGCGAGAGAAAGAGCAAGCGGAGGGGGAAAAAATGAAAGAAGAAAAAGTCGCTTCATCGAGGAATAAAGGAAAACGAGAAAAGTAAGAGCAGAACACTTGTAAGACTCTCTCTCGTAGTTCTGCTGCGGCGCGAGAGTGAACGAGGCTTTAAAGGAAGACGCCTCTCGCCAGGCGAAATAGCCGCGAGTTCTTTCGAGCTTATGAGTTGTAACTGTCTTATGTCAGTTCGAAATAGCGCGCAAGGGGATGGTCCTGCGCCAGAGACTTTCAATACTCGAGTGCCATTATCTCGACTAGGTTAAAGTACAATTTTTAATATTAGTTGGAAACGGACTTTAACCAATGTATTAGTGTTACTAAAGTAAGGCTTTTGATTAATCAGATAAATTCTCAAGAATACAATGATGAAACTCTAATTGACTTTTTATTTGCCTGATGAAACTTCTTCTTTTTTTGCGTAACGAGTTTCCTTTAAAAACAAAAACTTTCAACTTTTATAAAGAAGTCGAAATCGGTGTCTCCTACAAATGAGCTTTTTCGTTATTGAAAAAAAGTTTCCTCTCTCGTAGTGAGTAAGAAAAAAAATCGCTTACAAGTCATTAAATTCTAAATAACGTCTCCTCGCCTCGCACACATGCATAGCCCTGTAACCCCCTTCAAACGTTGGCCCAAGATAACTTTGAGATCAAATGTCTTCAGCCGACGGATGGTGGCTTGAAAAAAGACTCCATTTCAAAGACTTTGAATTTCAAAAGCGGCGTCGTTCCAAAAAAAAAACACCGGGTTTTCCGGTAAAAAGTGGCCTCTTTATTTGGTGGCAAGATTTCGTAGTAGGTTGAGAGCCACTGCTCAGTAAAATCGCTAGGGGATGAAGTTGCTTGGGAGATAGTGACGAAGCCACTGTGGGGGGGACGAAGAGAGAGAGGGAGCGGGGGAGCTGAAGGCGAGAGGAAACGGTCGCCATTTCCTGGTGACGCGAAGACGCTCGGCCTCGGAATTTCCGTGACTCTCCCCGCCTCCTCGTCTTTCTTGTGTCGGCCGATCTTACTCGAAATCCGCGCCGACGCGATTCTCCATGCGGAATATTTCAGGGGTGGGATCGTCGAAAAAGACATTATCCAGCCCGAGGGTGAGAGGCGCGCGCGAGCGGAGTAGTTGGGACGGAGAGACGGAGAAATGGGCAATCGAGAAAGCAAATGACGAGAGAGAGAGAGGTGCGCACCGCGATAAGACGAGCGCGACGGCGGGGACTAAGCGTTTGAAAATTTTCTCTTAATTCATCTGGGTGTTGGAGAGCGCTTGATGGACTTGAATTCGAAATAATGCGTGAAAATAAGGAGGTTATTATAAACACGAGGTACAAAGTTATTTCAATTTTAACCTCCTTTTTTTTTAACAAAACAATGTCGCGCAAACTCTCGCAACCGAGCGAGAGCGTTTCCAAAAACCTAAGAGAAAAAGAAAACGTAACAGGTAACGAGGAGAAATAATTAAAGTCGACAGGGTCCGATTCGAGGCGGCGAAGTTCGGGTGAATTTTTTTTTTGCGCGTCGCCGAAAAGTAAAAGCAAAACATTTATTTAAACTCGAGCGAAGCAGAGCGGCCGAGAATGAGAGGCTATACCGGCGGCTGTCTAGACGGAACTCGAAGAGTAGCAGTAGCAGCAGCTGCGTCGCGAGTGGAAAGTGAGGGGGTACCACAGTAAAATGGTGATTAAGTTGAGAGCTAGGAAGTATCCGTGTTTTTACTTCTAAACTGCAACGACTGACTGAAGTCCTGCGAGTTACGTCTCTCCTCTCCCCCCCCTCCCACCCCACTGTTTCTACTCTCAACAAATTCGCTCGCAACTCGCATTTATTGCTTTTGAAGCCCGAGTATTTTTCTTTTAACGATCGAATCGTACACGACGACGTCGATGTTTCTGAAATTTTGACGAGGCTAGTAATAAGATTGATATCGGCGAACGTTGCGGGCTTTGAGTGCACAGTTGCTTTGGGCGCGTAAAAGAAAATAAAAAAAAACACTCGAGAGCTTTGAAGATCTTGTTAATCGAGACAGAAGAGTAAGCTCTCGAGATTATTCGAACTTCTTTTTCGTGTGTTTTGTAAATTAAAAGACTTTTTTTAGCTTGCGTTACAAGAAATTTGTTCTTAATGATGCGGTTGTTAAAAAATATAGCAATAAATAATTCAGATGTATGTTTTCTTTCGTTTTTCAACGATTTCAAAATTCAATGTTAACCTCATTACTTCGCCATTACCCAAAATCCTAGCAATTACATCTGCATAGTAGTATAACTCATAGCGCATCCAATTCTCTTTTCCGTATGATACCCCACCCTCCAACAATTACATTTTCCCATCCGAAATTTGGTTTTTACAAAAAAGGAGACCGCTCGCTTCCACTCCGGCCCATCCATATCTACCCCCCCTTTGGCCGCGAATTCGCACTCGTAATTTCCGAAACCGACTCGCGAGACAAGGCGAATGGGAATTGAAGCGTCGAAAATAAATTATACGCGCACCCCCCTTAGCGTGCGTGTGTGTGTGTGCATAACACACACGTGTGTAACTCGGTGTGTGTGGGCATACGCAGCTTTTCGGGAGGCCAACCAGCAGCAGCTCAACTGGCTTTGCGCCGGAACCGCCAACTTTCCGGCGAGACTCGCCGGCGGCCCGGCAAAAACGTGGAGGCAAGAGTGAGACGCCGACTCTTTCCCTGTGGAGAGGCCGAAAGAGAGAGAGCAAGCAAGGGGGGAGTGGAAGGGCGGTAGAACTGAAACGTGGCCAAATCGAAATTAACTCGCGCGTAACAAAGCCGCGACTGAAATATTAATTATCTGAAAATTAGTTGGATGTGGGTCAAAGCCGGAGAAGGGGAAGGACTGAGGGGGGGGGGGGTTGGGGGGAGGGTTAGCCGAGCCAGCTACCGCGATCCGGGAGTAACGTGCCGGTATTAATACGTAAAGTCGAGCCTGGCCGATCGTATCTACGTGGGCGCTTTCGCTTCGCGCCCGTAGTTTCCGCTCGTTTGAGTCATCGCTGCGATTTATGCTGTTTTCCGCCTGCCTTGCTTCTTTACCCGTTCCTACTCTATCTCGATAAATCGAGTACTTACGTCGGCAGACATCTCTCGGCCTGTACTGGCTTAGCTTGATTCTACGTTGTCGGTATAATGTGGCCGCTTTTTATGCGCCGTTTGGGAAATAATATCGATATACCCTATGTTTTTTGCGATGTATATATATTTGCTGATTGAAAAGGGATAGGACGATTTGACGATACGAATTACATGAATGTAGATTGTTCGATTGTTGATCTCCAATTGTGTTGTCGCGAAAATGGGCAAGTGTATCTGAAAGTCTTTGACGGTCTATCAGAAAATTGGTAGGTTCGATGTCACTGTGATTGACGTTGTCAATAAGATACGTTGGATATCGAATTTCGCGTATATAGAACCGTAGCATTTCAACAAACCTCGTACGTAGTACAGGCCATCATCGTCGTCGCGCACTTTTTACGAATAAATTTATAAAATACTCTAGTAAAATTTTCAAAGCTCGATCCTCTGACCCGCGGCGCTTTAAAAATAACCCCCGGAATTTTTTTCAGAAATACAAAGTAAGCAACGATAAAACAGCCGATATTATACGCCGGAGCGTGTAACAAGGACGACGTCCAAAGTAAGCTGCCGAACTTTTTAGGGTCAAAGCGTGGTGTAACAACAGAGCTCCGCCTGCCCCGGCATTATATCCACAAGCGCTGCTGCGGCTAGGCCCTTGTCAGAGGGCCTGCGTCAACAGCAGCGACCCTAAAATTAACGTTACATCAGAGAGAGAGAGAGAGAGAGAGAGAGAGAGAGGGGGGGGCGCATTTGCCGCACACGACAGCGCCGGAAGACGCTCTCTCGTAGCCGGCGTAGTGTATGCAGCAGCGAGAGGCTGGTCCTCGCTCTCGGTGTGCTCGGCGACAATCACCGCCCAAGTGCTAATGGAAATGACACACACCTGAATTGCTCGCGTGTGCACCGCACCCCACGAGAGGAGAGAAGCTCGATGGGGGGGGAGGGCCGAGGGGCAAGAGGGGGGCTCGTTTGATTGCTCGGCCGAGAGCCCGCGCCAAATATTGGTCGATCCATTCGCCAGGCGCGTCGCACTTGCCATCATCCCCCCCCTCCACTTTCTGCCCTCCCTACACCTATCGCTCGCTCCTCTGCCTGTCGACGGCTCTGGTTTCGCGGGGCTACCTTACCGTCCGGCTACCCTTGAGCCTCGTGTTCTGCCTGGCATTCGTCGGTTAGTGGCTTCGAACGACCATACCCAGAAGATCTACGGATCGGCTTTTCATTTGGGTAATGTTCTTTTTTTTCCCCCACAAGCTAAATTAAGGATAACGTTTGGATTATTAGGCAGGCTCGTTGGACAGAAGAAAAAAGAGAAAAGTTAATCCCTACTCAGCCCTCGGCTCTCTGATCCACACAATCGATACATCTCGCTTGCGGCCGAAACGTACGCGCTGAATAATAAATAAGCCTACGATCTCGCCTGGGCAATCCATCGAAATGTCCCTCCTCCGGCAGCGCGTAATTTCTCTCCTCGCGGCGGCGGCGGCAGTTCGCCTGGATATCGGCTGGGCTCGCGCCGCAGAGCCAAGATGTCTCGCGCGCCGAGGCGGCCCTCCCCCCACACGACTGCGCGCAGGCAAGTCACGTAGTCCGTACCTACGATCCTTCCATTGAGGCACCGGCACTTTATTCGCCGAGCCAGCTCTCTTTTCCACTTTGACTTTTCTTCCGGAGCCTCTTTTCCCTCTCGCCCCCCGTTCTCCCTTACCCTATCCCTTTTTTCTCTCTCGCTAACGCTCTCCTCTCTTCCCGTCCAACTACCGCCGTTTTCCCCTGTGGCCTGACTCGATTAAAGTTTCGTCCAGGGCTTTTTAGAGTCCACCGACCGGCAGCATTCACCTTCGGCTCTCTAAGCTCTGAAGCTTACTTCTCCTTCACCTTCACGTTTGTTCGGTTATTAATCATAATTTATAGCAGCAATAATGCTAAAATCATCCGATTCAGCATGCATAGGCCATTGAGATGCAAAAAGTGATCCCAAGATATCCATCATCCTTGTGCGACAATTGGGTCAAGGCTGTTCCCGCAATCAGGTAGCTTCTATTCTCTTCAATTAGATTGCCTGGACTCCTGGAATACGTAGCGCCACGGCTGAACGGGGCGTATGACGTCAAGCTGAGGTGGCCACTTAACCGGGAAGTAGCAAGGTGGAAACGATTGGCGATTCGTAGCGACACGCTCCATTCCCTCTCTCTCTCTCTCTCTCGTGAGCTTGGCCTTTTCCTCTTCTTTCTCCCTCAAGTCCTCTTGACGGACAATTTCGTTTTATTCTCCGGCGCATTAAGAACTTTGGTCCATGAAAGCTTTAAACTTGTGCTGCGAAAGCTCTAGTCTTCGCTAAATGTGGCTAAAGGAAATACACGATCCTGCCGACCGCCGCGCAAAATCTAATTTTCAATACTAGCCGTTGACGTTTCGTCAAATTCGCTCGTGATTGCGGCAATGGTCAAAGTTAAACTGCGCACATTGCCGTGCAAAACTAAAATTGCTCGAATTTACGCAATCCGTCAAAGCGGCTTATGATCTGCCAACTGTAACGCCTTCATATCGCGACCTGTTTATCTTCGAAAACTAAACCTCCAACTCCGCGAATTTTCCCATCGCGACACAAGCCTTGGTGGCTCGACTATTGGATACGCAGCCGAAACGAGATAGGCGAGCAAGCCGGAGTGGGCAGGGGGGAGCGCAAGTAGGCGTCAGCGGATATTAAAGGTGGTCCCGGCACGGACCCCGGGAGTCCCGAGTCTGCACTCATCTCGTATTCTATGGATCGCCCGCGCCTCCCTTCCTATCTATTATCCCCTTTCCACCTCCTTCACCCCGGCCTGCTCTACCTGTCATCCCCCTTTCAAGCCCTTCCTTCGTCTCAAGCCAAGACCCACACACACACGGACCAACTCTCTCTCTCTCCTGCTACCTTTTTCTCCACCCATCTAACTCCAAACTATCCTTCTATCTTTAGCACTGTACTCGAGAGCTAGCAAGAATTATTCCCTGAATTATCATAGATTATCTTGGAGAATCTTCAGATTAGGCTTCCTTTGTGTTTTGAATTATACACGGCTATGTTTATGGGGGAGAGCTCGTACTTTTCTTGTTACTACTGATATAGGTATACGCTTTTACGAGCGGAAAAATTATACCCCTGTAAAGGGAAGAGCACTTACCGATGTTTTATACTATGTACTTTATTCTGTCGTATTTTTTGAATCAAAGACTATATGAATATGATCATGTGGATGGGAAAAAAATTCAGCGAAAAACACTTTGATGGAAACGTTTTTACGAAACGTATTTTTTATAAATCCCTGTTAATATAAGTAATTTATAACGTCTAATTAACGTTGACAAATGCTAAAGTTCGAAATTTTGTCAGCAAATTGCATATTAAACAACCATACGAATTTAGAAATGAAATTTCAGGATCGTATTATCGGTATTAGGAAAAAAAAATAAACAATAATTTAACATGTTCCTCAATAACGAAAGTTGAGGAAACTGCTAAAATTCTGATTGAGCCGGAAGGACGTGGACTTTACGTTTTCGTCGAATTTCCCTAGAGAGGTGACCCTTTTTTCCAGTATAACGTACGTCACGACTTTCTAAACATCAATATAATTCCATTAAGGTTTCAGCAAAGTTTGGATACACGTAATTCGCAATAACTGTCACGACTAAATTCGAAAGTTTCTCGCTGTGGGAGTGAAAAAAAAACGGCATCGAATGTGACGAGGGTGTGTATTGAAGCCTTCTCGCATAAACATATCCTAATACACCCGCGATAAAAAAAGAAAGGAGAAAAACTCATCCGGATACCAGAAAATACCTCATTTTCAGGGAGCGCCATTGACTGAACTTCGAGAAAACTGAAAATCAGGCAAACTCATTTCGAGCGACGAGCAGTAGTCTCTCGTACAAACAAAAAGTTAAACGATTCAAACGTCTGTCAAACGCCAGGGCATAAAAGTAATGGGGGGAGGCCAAGGAAGAAGTAGTAGCACGACGGAAGATAGGCAATAAAAGAATGGAAAAGGAAGAGTTGGAGAGAGAGAGAGGCTAAGTCCTCGGAGTCGAAGATTCCCCAAGCCCACGTGAAACTTGGCCTGCCTCGAGCTTCCCTCGAGCTGCTGGCTGCAACTAGAAGGGAGAACGAGGGAGAGCGAGCAGCCGAGGAGCTAATTCTAAATTCATACGGAGCGCGCGGCAGCACCGAGTGCGGATCCATAAATCGGCAGAAGCAGAGAGGCCGAGACGAGCGAAATTGAAGGAAGTTAGGCAGCGGGGCAAGAGCTATGCGAACTGACAAGCGCTCGTGACGCTGCTTCGTTTTACTACGACCGCCGGCGATTCCGTTGACACCTGTACCCCTTTTCTTTTTTATATCACTCCTGGAATTTTATACGTCGCTGATTGTAATTGGAAGGCTAAGGGGGGGAGGGAAGTTACACGTTTCTTGAATTCATTCTCGAGTAAATGAGAGCGTACGTCAATCAAGGTTTTAGGTGAAATTTATTTCCGCGATAACCAGTCTTTATGACGATTCCCGTAATTCACCGTCTTCTCTCTCTTTTTTTTCTATTCATTTAAAAGTTTTATAAAAATCTTCTTTATCAACTCGCCGTTTTCTTTTCTTTTCCTTAGTTTATTACTCTACGTGCTTATTTAACTCTTTGAAAGAAATCCTTTTAGAGCCGGCGTTGACAAAAAGAAAGGGAATAAAGCAGCAAGCCTTATTCTTGCATTTAAAAAAAAAAGAGCATGAAATTTAATTTTTTTTTTCGAAAATAAAACTGCTGAGATTTTCTTACTTCTTAATTAACATCGGATTGAGTAAACTCTCCAGGGACACGTCAATTTGCTAATAGTTTAATCAGTATAAAGCAAATAAATAAAAAAGAGGAAGACACATTCCGATACTTAATTATCATGAATCAATAAACAAACGCGCAGTAATTACTCGGCTAAATTAACAAGAAGTTTATCAACACCGAGCAATTACTTATTCCAATAAATAAAAACGCAAGGCGCAACATCGCGCGTAACAAAGAAAAGCGCGTGATTAAATAAAATTCCCGGAAGAAGAGATCGCACCAAGAGGTGTGACTAACGAGCGCGCAACCCCCCCTCTCTCTCTCTTCTCCATAGAAACTCAACACCCTTTTGTTTTCAATTCACCCACAGCCCCAAGATACATCCTCTTATCAAGTTTATTCAACTCTCCCCTCCCCTGTCAGCCTGCGGAATAAGAGCCGTAGAGTCGCGTGAAGGGGGTTCGTTCCTGAGCTTTTTGCCCGGCGGCCGGTCTCCCCCGAAAGCTTGCGATCCCACGCTCGTGTACATGCGAGAGAGAGAGAGAGAGAGAGCGAGTAAGAGAGGCAGTGAATGCAGCCATGCGAAGAGGCAGGGTAGGCGCGCACTTTTCTACCCGTGGCCTTCGGCGGACCTTTGAGACCTTTGAGTCCAGGAAGGCTGGGAAGGCCTCCTTAATCCAAGCTTCCTTCCTCCCTGCGTTTCCCCCTCCTCAAGCTGGCGCGGAAAAGCTCGGAGCTTTTGTTCGCGGACGCGAGCTGCTCGGCAAACTTGAGGAATTGCTCAAAGAACGCATTGTTTTTGCGCTTGCTGTATACAGCCCGGCGTTCTGTAAGCGCGAGAGCAGCCACTTTTTTTTTATTTCCGAGCTCGGGCATTTAAACAATTTGCCAAGTCCAACTCGGCCAGGGTAAACTCGAGGAGCCAGCTGGATTCGATGTCTTGGCGAATTTTTATATGCGGCATTTATTTAGCTTCGGAGGTAAATTTATTGTGAATAATGTTTAATCGACGTGAAGTAGAAATAAGAAATTTGTATTTTTTAACAGTTTAATAGCCGAAGTTTAATTAATAATGTATGTTTTGCGTAAGCTTGAAATAAGATCGTATGAATCTGTAATGAAAAGTTGAAAAGTTGGTAATGGCTATATTTTAATGGTAAACATTCGGGGTCAGATGAAACAAAAATTCTAGTCCAACCCTTCTTTTTTGTTCTGCTCAAAATTACGTATACTCGGTTGAGATATCCTTAAATTACCTTTCCCTCCGAAACGTCATTAAAATACAAGCACTCGGGCTCTTAATAAAGCTGAGTGGGCTGAGCGCGGAGCTAACCGTTCGCGTTAATAAATAACGGAAACAGAGTGACTTGCCCACTAAAGATAGGTGTACAAATGGAATTTAAAAGCACGTCTACGGCCGAAAGTGGCGCCGTGAAATTTTGATAAAAAAAAAGAGAGTGAGAGAGAGAGAGTGAAGCAAGAATAGAAAGATGAAATTTCATGGTAAAAAATGGTGTTTTTCCATCAGAATTCATCAAATTATTCTTTACAACGGGGGCGCGCGCGTTTGAAAAAGCCTCCTTGGCCGTAAACATTATCCACTTCTTTGGAGCAAACAACGTTTCACGTTCAATTTCACAAAGCAGGATCAAGCCTCTCGTGCACACGGCTGAGAAATCACTTAAAAACGGTCTATTGGCAAAAAACTAGAAGCGAGAAATTCCAGGAAGGCCATTCGCTCCACTTGCCTCTCGCTACTTTTTTTCCCCTCCAACCCTCCCCCCCCCTATTCCGCAAACGAAAATAGAAATACCCTCGTAACGAAGAATAAAGGAGCGAGTCACGCATGCCGCTGGAAGCAGAAACGCGATAGGCGTACGCGAAAGCCGACACGATTCGCTGCAAGTGCGCACGCGGCTCTCTCTCTCTCGAGGGTCGCTCCGCAGCTGGACTCCGAGGATACGTGGACACGCATAAATTTGTGCGGAGGCGCGCACACGGGCGCTCGATAAATTTTGCTCTTACAACTTTTTAATCGGGGCCACGGTTTTTCGAATAGCGCGTCTCCCTCTGTGTGCTCTCGTGTGCTTGCTTCGTCTTTGACCTATCTCTCTCTCTTCCTGCATATCTCTTGTTTTTTTTTCTTTTTTATTTTGTAATGCTGTTAGCGATATGCGTCGCGATTTATGCTCGCAACGGTATTCGAGAGGTATTCGTTGGTGTAGCGTGTGGTTTCGGCGCGACGGCAGGCATAAATTTTATTTTCGTTTTCATTCAACGGTTACTCTTATCATCGCTTACAATTAACATATGTGTGTTTGTCACTGTTTACATATTCACGCTTTATCAAATCTTTCTTTACTCTGCTTTTGTTTCCTCAATCCAAAGCCGAATCATGGGAATAACCAAATTGATTATCGAACGAACGGCTTACCTCTCAACACCAATACAAATTAGCAATGACGAACGATAAAAATTTCTATCTCCGGTCGGCCGAGGCCACACGGCTTTTCTTTACATAAGCGTCTCAACGTGCAGCTCTTGCGCCTCGAGTATAAAAACAGACGGCGCGCGCGACTAAGCCTGACAATTGTGCAAACACACGATACAAGTGCGTGACGCCTATAAGCGAGTTAGCAAGAGACGATAATGTGGGGGACAGCGTATATAAAACGCCGCCGACGAAAAGACTTTTCCAACGACGACGGGGACGGTGGCTTTCGTGCGCCACGAAACGCATAAATCGGCTAGCGGCGAAGGGGTGCGCGACACTGCGGCATGAAATTGGACGGGCGCTCGGTCTGTCGCAAAGAATCGCATTAGAGTCGTCGGGGTAGCACTGCGCTGCCGCCAGCAGCCCCCCCCCCCCCCGCCTTCCGCCCCCCCCCCCCCCCCCCTTTTTTTTTCCCCCCGCCTG
>JAPYYQ010002398.1:0-19358 GCA_030522585.1 Anagyrus pseudococci
ATATATCAATATCACTGTTTATCGCTGTATAATCATCGAAGATGTACACGTAATAACAACTACAAATTAGGTTCTCTCAGAATGATAAAATATAACGTCGTCCAATATTATTATTTCATCATTGTATCATCATTTATTTTATTCTTTTTCTTTTTTATTATTATTTCTTTAAACGAGCGAGACGTCGAAATTACAAATAGGATCAATCTTAAATTCGCTTAACCGCGTTTTGTCAACGCCAGTTTTTTTTTATAGAATATGTACTACGTCTTTATTTTTTCTTCATTTGTTTTTTTTTTTCAATTTTATACAATAATATTGGCATTTTTGTCATCTCCTTAAAATCCCCAATCATTCATCAGAGACTTTATAGAAATATATATATTTGTATATACCTTTTCTCATAAACGAAAACGTGTCGAGGATAATTGTTTTCTTTTTTTTTTGGATGCGAATAAAACTTTGAAATAAACAAATTCAATGTTGTTGCTGCAGTAAACGTAAAACTTTCATATGAATATTAAGATTTATAAACTAAACAATGGCATAGCCTGATTATCTCCTGTATTACAATAAATTAGCCTAGAACTTGTTAAAGAATAGTAATAATAGAAAATGTGTATTGTTAAAAAATAAAGTAACATAAACTAATAACAAGTGTATAGCTATAAATACCTTATTGTATTGGCAATCAAGAAACTGAATGTGTAAACAATCAAACAAAGAATTTTTGCTTTAAAGAAAAAAGGACGTAATTAACTGATGTTTGAATAAAGAAGTTTTATACACTTAAGAGTATGATAGATATTAAATGTAGAAAAAAGTAATTTAAAAAAATATACAAGATTCTAAAAAGAGAAATACCGAACTTTAAGCTTGATACACGTATATGTTTGAAATTTTCATGGTTTAGTCTTCTTTCATCTATTTATCTTTCACTCTCACTTTTCTTTTCATGCTCTCTTCTTTTTCTCTCTCATTTCATGACTTCCAGTCGTGTATGCTATCTATTTTTTTTTTTAGATGCTTAATGGAATAATAATGTGCGCCTCGAAAACTCAACTTCCAGCAACGTGGCGAAATTGAGAAAAATTCGTTAATTCCCTATTTATTTTCTTTTTTTTTATACATATATACTTTGTAAGCAAAACTGAGCTCGAGTAGCCATGGGTTTCCGATTATCCTAATCTCTATAGGTGATTTACATGTGTACGTTTTTACAGAAATTCATGAATTTCTCAAAGAGTATGGACTGATATATATCGTATGCTAAAGAGACAAAGTATTAAAAAGGTCGAGGATGTGCGTCGATGCTCAGTTTTGGCTCGTTTTGTTTTACGCATTTAGACTACCTACACGTTATTTATAATGGTATTTTTTTTCATTTGTATATAACATATAATTTTTATTATTATCATTATTACTAACTCGAGTCTCGTGCTTTCCGTCACAAACTCTGCTCCAAATGTTGCGATTTAAAAAGTTATAATCATCAGTCTTTCTGATCAATAGGACGATTAGTCGTGCGATATGAAAATATTCAATCGCTTTTACAATTAAACAGTTTTTTTTTCTTATCCAAATTTAGTGCAAAAATTTGATTTCGTGAAGAAAGTGAATATCGGTGAAAAATTTTTTTTTTCTTTTATAATGGAACGCACATAAGACCCATTGCGAAAAAAGAATGCTAAAATATTACATATAAAAACATTGAATATTTTACAGCAATAGTGCCGATGTTTTTTGTCATTCAATAAGTTTCAAAGAGACAAATCACTATGGTCATTGGATTTTATTATTCAAAGTAAGCATTTCATAAGTTCAATTATAATCGAGTTTCAATATTTTATTAAAAGTTTTGATAGCAAAAAAAAAATGAGGGAAGAAAAACAACAGGAACATTAGAAATGTTTAATTTGGTGTAATCACGGGCACATTGAAAATTCTTTTAATAACGTATGAGATCATGTTTATTATTAATAAAACCAATAATGCCACTAGGTCGCTAAATTTACTTGACACTGTACAATTTTTTTTTTAATTTTCTCACTCCCACATAAATTATACAATAATATTACAAAAAGTCATATTTTAAAAACAAAATCAATCATTTTTCGAGAGGCCCGAGTTTGTTTATCTCAAGAATTTGAATCTGTTTAGATTACAACAAAAAAAAAAAAGGAATTTAGTTGGAAAAAAATCGACAAGTTTATAACATTCGCTCGGCTCGCATTGCACATATATTTAGGAACAGGTACGTTTGTTTTATTATAAACACAAAAGAAAAGAAAAAGAGATAGAATAAATAGAGAAGTTGGAATAACGCTACTTTAAATTGTTACAAATTTTTTTACACTGATTTGCCATTACGTTGTTTTATAAAGGACAAAAATGAAAAAAAGCTATTATCAAGTGAAAAATAAAACAGAATGGAAAAAAAAACATTGGGAGAGAGTCGAAATTCTTAATTAAATATTTAAAAGTTAGATAACATGTATGCCTTTATGTATAATAATTATGGCATCCTGAATATCCGAGAAGCACCAAATTTGGGGCTCCAACGCTCGTTTAAAAAAATCAGTTAAGAAAAGTAGTTGGAGGTTACAAAGATCGGCAACTTTTTATTCAAAAAACTCGCATCATTTTTATAAAAATAACAGCTTGCGAATATTCAACTGCGTATTCGCGTTTGCGCGAGGGAAGAAAATTTATTCCCTTTGATGCGCAATAAATCAAACATCGTCTTCCGTAAGCTATTCTAAGTTTTTCCTTACACAATATTCTTGTCAATTCGTATAAAAATCATACTAAACAACACTAATCAAACAGCGCGAATGATCCAAGTGAAAAAGCTGGCGATCTTTAAATCTAACAAACATCGTCGTATTAAACGGTTTTTCGTCGTTGGCTATGCAATGTTGCTTAGCAATCGGTGAGTCTCGTTGTCCTCCTGAACACCGAGAAAATCGTCACACGTTTCATTTTTAGGCACCAGACAACTTGTCGATGCTCTAAGACTAGACATCACGCGTCTGCGTGTATGTATGTGTATACGTGTGTGAGTGTAATCATTTTAGCGCTTCGAGCGATTATCGATGAGTTATCAGCTAGCTCTTCCTCACTGTTGATATCGAGTAGAATTATCAAAATTGTGATTTAGTGTCTTTGTTACCTCAGTCACTGCGAAAATAGTATGTCGTTTGTTGCTCTTCCTCCTACGCTATAACCAGCGGTTCATCGTCGGAGAAACCTCGGATTACCGGGCTATCTTCATCATCTGTTTATTTAAAAATTTAATAAGTAGAGGCATAAATAAGTCATAGTTAGACATTAATATCGCTTGAAATTACCTAATCCAACATCGACCGTTCCAGGGAATGTTGCCTGTCCACGTCTCGTATCGTAATGACTGTTGGCGAACTGCGTAAAGCTATTGGATAGTCTTCGGTGCCTGACGACGAAGTAAGCAAGGGCAGAACCCAATGCCACCACAAGCAGACAGACCGGAATGGCAAGAGATAAGAAGCTGGACGTGCTGATCGGTGCGGCCCATTCGTTACCTAAAACATACATTCATCGTTAGAGCCTGTAAATCCAGCAAATTGATCGACAAACTGTAAAAATATATTTACCTTCGGGCTTGACTGTACTGAAGATCTCACTGAGAGGACTCTTGAAGCCCTCATCGGTGACGAGGCGCACGGCAAACGCGTACATTGTGTTGGTTTTGGCATTATGATAGGTAAATGGTGGTTGATCGACGCGGAAGGAGTGAGCACTGGCTTCATCAATGGTACGTGCATGCTCGTTCACCAACACTTCGTAATGATACTTGCCCTGAATAGAGTCCATCTGTTGGCGTTCCTGCCAGTAAACGAGGTAGTTGCCAGCTTCGTAGAGCACGCTGAGCTGATGAGGCGGGAAAAGAGGTGAGCCGTTGTAGAATACCGTGGCACTTGGTTGCGCGACTTCGTAGTCGGTCGCCACGGTTATGTTGTAGCGGCCGCCGACCTTCACGTTGCGGAACACGTACTTTAGGCTCGTCTCGTTCGTCGGTGGTAGCGAGAACACTGCTGTCTTATTCTGTGTCAACTCCGTTATAGTGACCTATAAAGTAAATTCAGATTTTAATTTCTCTATATCTCAATCATTCGATGATTTTCTTGTAATTCGTGTCGTAACGTTATTGTTTTATGAACATCTTTAAAACGTGACTTACAGTGTAACCGATTGGTTCGTCTATCGTTGGACAGCTAGCCTCCCACAGTATAATTATCGACTCGCCCTTTTCAGCTGATCGAATAATCTTCGGCCTCTTGGGTGGTGCCTTGGCATTGAAGAATGTGGTGATCGTTACTGGCTGACTCAGAGGTCCAACTCCGTATTCACCTCGGACGCCAACAGCGAAGATGTATGACTCACAAGCCTCAAGGTCCCGGAGCGTAACAGTTTGATTCGTGGTCAGAAGTTTAGGTGCTACAATTTTTAAATCAATTTATTATAACTATTCTTTAATAATACAAAATATTTTAAAAGAAATTATCGTAAAAATGTACGAAAAAAAACAGAAAATAATTATGTAAACACACCTTTGTAGAGATCCAGCATATTAAGAGCGTAATGCACAGCGTACTGCCACTTGATCTTCCTGTTGCCCTTTGGCCTGTCCCAGCTAAGCTTAACAGTCGTACCGTGCGACTTGAGCAGCGAGGGCTCAAGAATTGTCACCGATGGCAGTGGTTGGTCCTTAGTCATACCAGTGATCGAAACTGGCCTGCCAATGTAGTTCTTCTTCTTGGCACTCACTTCGAACGTGTATCGAGTACCTGGTGCCAGACCGTCGACCACGTATTGATTCGACTTTGTTGTCTGCGCCTCGAGGATTGGATATGACATGGGCCCACGTGGCGTAATGACATAACTTTCGGCGCTCTTGAGTTTACTCCAAGCCAGGGTTACCGAATGGTTGGTCTTATCGACGACCTTAAGATCCTCGATATTATCGATATTCGCTGAGCCATCGAACGTGATCGTAGCAACGTTTGAAGAAGTCGAAACATGTTCCTTGTTGCTGGCAACCACCCAGAACGAGTAGTTTTTGCCTGTATAAACCATAATTTTGTTGTCAATAATTGTTAAATAAAGATTTATTTGAAAAGAATAAATTAAAGCCTGTTGATAATAACCTGCTTCAAAGGCGTCATCGACTAAAATAGACGTTTTTTGTTGAGGATGCAACTGCATTGGTGGAATGGGTGGAGTCATGAAAACTTCGTAACCGGTAATAAGGCCGTTTGGTGACACAGGTGGCTGCCACGATACTTCAATACGAGTTCCATTTCTTTGAGTAGCCGTAACTTCCCAAGGTGGACTTGGCACACCCTCGCCAGTCATCACAGTCAGGTACCTGCGTGTAACGTATTCATTTTAATGTTGAGATACACCTATTTTAAATTATTTACTAAAGATATCAAAAAGTAATCTTACTTAGCTGGAGGGAAAACGGTCGGCTGACCCTTTATCTTTACGTAAACTGTCAAATTATAACGCGTGTACGCCGTGAGTTTCGTAAATTGATATTCAGTCTCTTCGATCCATCTGGATGCATTGGTCCACTTAGCATTAGGTTCTACAAGCGCAATGGATGGCATAAATTCGAAAGTGACGTTGCTTGGTATTGGCATCCACCAGAACAAGAAAAGACTTGAGGCATTGGTTGATCTTTCATCCACACCGATGTTCAGCACCTGAGAAGAAGAAAACGAAATTTAGAAGTTGTTTTCGTTTATTATGAAACTCAATCTTTTCCATGTATAAATCAAATCATACCTGGTAAACTCGAGTGTTGTTCTTCTCACAGTTGCTTTCATCAAATCCGTCGTAACAATCTTGTCTTCCATTACAGTAGGCCGAAAGTGGGAAACATCTAGTTTCGTCGCACGGGAAGTATCCTGTGTTGCAAGAAGTTGAGGGTGCAGTCGGTTGATGATGGTCGCAGCCACGCTCATCGCTGCCATCTGGACATTCGGTGACACCGTTACAGATACTGGTAAGTGGTACACACGAGCCATCGGCAAAGCACTTGAACTGATCATCTTTACATCTGAAATTAACAATAAGAAGATTATTTTAAATACATGATAAGTACATGATAGTTCCTTCGCAAAAAACCTCAAAAAAATCACATACCCAGAAGAGCCATTACAGTAAAGTTCGTCTTCGCCGGTGGAACAATCTTTGGAGCCGTCGCACATCCAGGCGGTCTCGATGCACTCGCCATTGAAACACTGGAACTGGAAGTCCCTGCAAACGTGGGGGCCACGATCATCGGTTGGCGCCAGTGTTGTGGCAATAGGAACCGTCGGGAAGCCACAGCCCTGTTCATCCGAGTCGTCACCGCAGTCGTCCACACTGTCGCACTTCCACCAGTAGGGCACGCATTTCTTGTTCTTGCACTGATACATCCAGTCATGGCAAGTGTTGGTGGGCATGAAGGGCGAGCTGGGTACCGGAGTCGGCGTTACTTCCGACGTGGTGCAGTTCAGCTCGTCAGAGCCATTCTGACAGTCCCGATCGCCATCGCACACCCACGATTTGTAGATGCACCGATGAGTCTTCTCGTTGGCATTGCAATCAAACTGCCAGACCTATTGACGAAACAGAAAATATTCGTAGCATTCCGGTAACAGTTTTTAATCGTTTTAAATAAAAATAAAGCCGCACCTCGCACTCGACACTAGCACAGTCCTCTTCATCGCTGCCATCTTCACAGTCAGTCTCGCCGTCGCATTTCCAGACTCTTGGGAAACAATTGCCATCAGACTTGCAAGAAATCTCGTCGGCTCTGCAGGTGCTCGGTGGTAATGACGACGAACAGTTTCTCTCGTCCGAGCCATCGCGACAATCGTCCTCATCATCACACAACCAGCGATGGGATATGCAGCGACCGTTATCACATCTGTAATCATCAAGTTTCCACATTTTAATTTAGAATATTCCAATTTGAAACTTATTAATTATTACAGTACATACCTAAATTGAGCATCGGTACAATTACTGTAAGTGCAGTTCATCTCGTCCTTTCCATCCTTGCAGTCACGATCAAGATCACAAACCCAATATCTGGGTATACACTTTTCTCCATCGCAGGTGAACGCATTGGGCTGACATTTGGCCTTGTTGCAATGAGTCTCGTCAGAGTTGTCGCCGCAATCGTTATCGCCGTCACATTTCCAGAACTCTGGTATGCAAACACCTCTGTCGCAAGCGAACTGATTGGAAGCGCAGCTGTTGGCCACGCGTGGACAAGTCGAATTCGGGTATGGTGCGACACCACCTGGGCACATACACTTGCCATCCTGCATTATCATGCCGTCCGGACAGAGGCAGACGAAGCTATTGTTCGGTGCACCGAGACAGATGTGCGAGCACTCCGTGTTGTTGGCGCACTTGTTTGTGCCAGACTGTACGCTGTGCGCAAATACCTGGAGAAACGAGGCATTTGTCATTGCGGTTTATCTGCTTTTTCCGGCTTTATTTTCTTTTTGAAAACGTACCTTAATATCCATAAGGTTGGCGAGTTGGCCCATTATAGATGTGGCTCCTAATCCGTGGTCTTTATCAGCAACGAAAATCATTGATTGTTTCCAATCGTCCCAGTACATGCGGTCTTTGAATACTGCCACAGCGAATGGGTGCGAAACGCGCTCGTCGTTCTGGATAATTTTACGGAAACCGTTGCCCTCTAAGTCAGAGGAGCCAATGTAGTCTTGGCGGGCATCCACCCAGTATATACGCTCAGCAATGTAATCAATTGTGATACCTGAAATATTGAATAAATTTGATGTAAATTCATTAATCAAGTAAAAATATGTGTGAAAAAAAATCAACATTAAACAAGCCGACAGTACTAACCATTAGGCCATTCAACTCTCGTATGGAAAAGCTGTTTGACATTGCTTCCGTCCAAATTAGCACGGTTGACAGAGGCATTACCAGGGGCCCAGTCAGTCCAGAACATGTATCCCATCATAGGATGCACAGCGATGCCGCGAGGCTTTTGCAAGTTATTCGGGCCAAGGATAGTTCGTCTCATTCTGCCTGCCGACGAGATGTCCGTGCGGATGATCTGAATCCTCATGCGTACGCCATCGACAAAGTAGAGAACGTTCGATACCCAATCGAGAGCCATGCCTTCAATAGAGCTTAGATCTGTCTCGATAAGAATTTCTGGTGCCCTCTTTCCATCGTTAAAGCACTGCCGGCCAATTGTGTCGTTCACGATGTCGGCCCAGTATAAGCAATTGTTCTTCATGTCAAACTCGATAGCAATCACGTTCTTAAGGTCGTGCACTGGCAAGACATCGAGTTTCTCGTTCTTCAGATCTATACGAGATATACGTTCGCGTTGAGCTACTAACAGGAACTCTGTTAGTACCTTCATCGGGCATGGAATCTAGGAATTTTAACAAGCGGATTAGTATAAATTTAAAAAACAGTTATTTTTAATTTAAAATCAATTTCAAATAGCTATACCTCATCAGGCTCAAAGACTCGTGCACGTCCACCAACGCACTCGTCATCAGCAATCTTCCGATAGCCCTTGGTACGGTTGTAGGTCTGGCCAGCGATGCAAGTCGTGGGTACAGCCCATGGATCGAAATCGTCACTGGTTTTATTACGAATACAGGCGTAAGAAGGAAACTGTGGTGTCTTGGGCTGGCGTACGAAGCCGAAATCACACTGGTAATCGGCAGCGTCGCACGGGCAAATTTCAGTCTTGACTGGTCTGTCGAAGTCGGCTTTCGTGTAACAGTTGACGCGTGGCGCGCGACGTTTGTAAGTTTCTTTGCGACCAAGCACGCAGGTGCGCGATACGTCCTGCAAAAAGAAAATGTTTAAATTTTTTGATTACGTAAGACGAGAAACCAGTAACTGATCCAAATAAATGTGGAAATACTTACAGCCGTAGTAGCGGGCGACCAGAATTTATAATCGTCATCGGTACAATCCCTCTCAAAGACGTTCTTAAGATCGATTTTGATAATGAGCCACTGGTGTTGTCCACTGCCCGAGCCGAACATGGTAAAGACAGTGGTATTCTCGCCGGGCTCGGTCATAAGCCCGTACACCTTGAGCATCTTTTGATTGAACTCAAGGCTCTGCCAGGTCTCGCCCTCATCGGTAGAATAGAGAATATCCTTGGTCTCGCCACGGGTCTTGTAGTACTTGACGGCGACGAGGACGCCGCCGTGGTCGCCCATGTTGAAGAAGTAATAGTCGACGAGCACCTGACGCCACGTGAGACCAGCGTCGCGCGACACGTAGAGGGCGGGGTGGCCCTTGAGACTCGTGCCAATAACGCCAGTGGCCATGATGATGCCCGGCGCTGATTTCGAGCTCATTATCGAGACGGCCCTCGATACTGGATACAGCTGGCTGAAGCGCTGGCTCAGATGCAGAGAACATGTTTCCGGATTGCACTGGTTGTAAAAGCCCTTGTGGTTGGATTCCGGAGCCTTGATGCGACTCCACGTGACACCGTGATCGTACGTGATCAGCGACAGCAGATGCTCTGGGCCGATCGAGTCTACCTTCGGCGAACTTTGCACCTGCGACGCTATGTAGATACCTCGTAGGCCCTCGACCTTGTATAAATCGGTGAAGACCTCGTCTGCCACGTCACTATCGACATAAGAATATTACATTTTATCAGCTTGCTGTTTAAAAAAAAATCGTTAAATGTTTATCCATTTTTTACGGATAAATTTAAAAAAAAATTGTAAACGAAGCCATTTGTCCTTAGGTCAGAGATTTTACAGCGCTTTAAAAGATACTTTCCTCGGCAAACTCACGACAAAGTCAATATCTCATATCTCGGCGTTCTACTTTTTCAAAGTTATAGAGCACTAAAGTACTAACTTTTATTTTCCCTCGCCCTCGCAAAAAAAAACACGAATAAGCAATTTCACTCTTCAATATTTAAATGCCCTTTTGCATAAAAAATTTCCTTATTCCAAACTTTCAATATTTACCCATCCCCATAAATAAACGAAATCCAATGTCCGCAACAAAAAAGGGTGGTTTTGTCCAAAAAAACCACCCTCTCTTTTTCAAAAAAAAAAAGAAGCTCGAGTACTCGACATCTCCAAATATAGCGCAAAAGAAAAAAAAAAACGAGATCAAGGGTCGCTCGAAAAAAAAAACCCGAAGACAGTAGGCTCTCGTCGAGCCGTGACCTAGTCACGCCAAAAGGTATGAAAAAAAAGCGGAGCGTCTCTCACTTGAGCCAGCTGTCCTTCCAAGTGCTGTTGGGGAAGAATGAGAGTATGTTGGGCAGCGATAGGACGAATTCCGCCTTCTGCGGCCCTATGGCCTCGGATATGTAAAGGTTGACGAGCGTCTGGCTGTGTGAGACGGCGACGAATATGCGGTCGTGGGATACGTCGGCCACGTGGTAGTCGCGGCGCTCGAGGTCGGTGTCGAACTTGGCCGCGACGAAGCCCTGCCGCTTGTACGAGACGTACAGCTCCAAGCCTTGGGTGCCGTTCTTCGCCGGCTGCAATGACGTTTAATAATTCCAAGTTAGTTTGCCGTTTGCCGGGAAGTTCCGGAGCGATAATGGAAACAGTCTTCTCGCACCTTTTTCGTGGCGAACATGTAGTCGCCGCGGATCTGAAAGTCCTCGACCCCGCTTATGACCCAGGCGTAGGTGCGTTTGACCCAGTCTTTCGTGCTGTTGCCGAGATCGACGACGTTGAACTGGCCCGTCGGCTCGCTACGCTCGATCAGCAGGGACTTGGGTCGCGCGCTCGTCCAGAAGAAGGCCTTTACGTACTCGTGAATCACCGTCCAGGAGTTGCCCGAGTTTGTTGTCAAGTAAAGCTGAGGAAAAATTGAAGGGGCGATTATTTAAACGATTGGAAAATTATTCAATTTTGTATAATGTGCTTTTTTCAAGCTAATACAGATTAGATATTCCGTAACGCTCGTTGTGTAATTCTAAAGTAAGCTATCGAATGATGTCATAAAAAAAAACCGACAATTTTTTTCGTTGATTATCAAACTTTTTGTTTTTCGAAAAAGAAAAGGCAAACACAAGCCGAAGAGGAGTACGCTCGGCGAGAAAATTAGCGCGTCGGCAGAATCGAAAATAAACAACGAGTCGTCAGCAGAGGATAATGGCACGTCGAAGCGCGCCGAGTCAGCGAAAAAAAGCCTGTAAGCTCAACGAGATTAAACTTTTCTCGCAATTATACATATTTTAAAGTCCATTAAGATCATCGGCCGAAATGAAAAGATCTTAACTCGCGATAAACTTTTCTCTGTCTTTAACTAAAAAATAAAGAAAGTATATAAATAATCTACTGATCATATATTTAATTTAAACAAAAAAAAAGAGAACAAAAACTAATAATATTCCAGAGGAATACATCGTCAAAGCGAGACACGTTAAACAGCCGAAAGGAAGGAGAAAGGGAATATCGTCGAAAGAAGAGGGCTTTAACTCGCTGAATGGGATAATCGCGATGAGGCGAAAGAGAGGCAGAGTAACCGGTGCGTAAATACATACCTTTCGATGGGGAGTAGTCTTGTCGAGGATGATAAGCACGGGCCTCGAGTCTATGGTATTCTTGTCTTCGAACGCCACCTCGCTCGGGCTAAAGTCCAGCTTGATCCGCTTGATTGTCCGCCCGTAATCGTAGGTGACGAATATCAGCTTATTCGCGCTGTCAGCGAACACGCACTGCGAACATAGGCATTCCCCCCGTGTTATATTAGATCCATCCGCATATTCTCTCGGTTTCTCGGTCGCAATTGTCCCGCATCAATAGCGAACGTCCCCCTTTTTATTCCCCAAAAGAAAATCCATCTTTTCGGTGTATGCCACACACATGGTGTCTGCAAGCTCATTAACAGCTTCATCGATACGTAAAAAAAGAGAATCAAAGGAGCAATACTGCACAAAAGACACACGTGCGCTCACACAAAGGGAGACTAGTTTCTCAAGACGCATTACTCACGTAATCCTTATGGCTCGGATGGTTGTAGAACTTGTCGAGAGTAGCGTATGCCGCATTCGGCTCGTCGGACACTCGGAAGCTCTCGGTCTTGTTCTCGAAGGTGTCGCCGTAGTCGTAGCTGATGTAGACCGCGCTCGGGCTTACCGTGGCCGCCGGCTGGACCGAGAACGACCGGGACAGCGGACTGCTGTCGCGCGCCAGGCAGATTATCACGTCGGAGCCCTCGCCAACCCAGTGCACCATCAGCTGCTGATGCGAGTCGTTCAGCGCGTTCACCTGCAACACGCAACGCACAAATTTGATTATAATTTATTGATCGATTGTGGTATAGCGGTTTTGATATTGTATGTACAAGTCGGTATGTGTATATGCATATAGGAATTCGAGAGGTGTAGATGGGTATAAGACCGCAATGAAATATTTCTCGGCGTTCGAGGTGAAACGAGCTTCTCTCGAGATGAGGAAGATGAGAGAACGGAGGAGATTAATTAATAATTAGGAATTGAGAGGGAGGGGAGGGGGCGATTTACCGTTCGGTTGCTGACCAAAGTGAAACGGAATTCATTAAGGAGCTTGGGGCTCTCTCTCTCGGGCCAGAGGCCGTAGTCGGTCGGTTCGCTCGATATATAGGCTGAATTAATAAATTCTTTGATACGGGGTACTTTAGACATTATCGAAGGCAACTTCATTAAAGCTGCTTTGTGCTCTCTTTCTCTCTTGCACGAGCCCGCCACCGCGCGGAGAGAGGGAGGCTTTTTAGCGTTCATTCGCCGCTCAATAGCCTTTAAGGAGACTTGAAAAACAAATTAATACAATCAATCTGTCTCTCTCTCTCTCCCTCTCTCTCTCTCTCTTGGTAATATGATGAATTGAGTGCCGAGCGAAAACAATGATAAGTCGAGCTAATATAATACAGCAACGTTATTGATATCATCTTTAATATATATAGTCATGTTTTTGTTTACGATAACGAGCTCGCCTCTCTTTCTCTAACGCCCAACGGCTTTCTCGATCGCCAACTTTCCGGATATTAGACGGAAAGTTTAATTACACTTGCCGTCTTTTCTCGCAATTTTCCAGCGGATCGTTTACGTCCAACAAAGTATGAAAATTTGAGGAAAATTTTCCCAAGCCAATTCGCATTTGCATTAATAATCGCATGCAAATTGCCAACGTGAGCACGTTACACTCACGCGATTTAATAATAACAGTCGTTCGCGAGTATGAAAAAAAAAACAAAGTGGACGACGATAAGAAAAACAAAAGGAAAAACAACAGAAGGAAAGGCAAACGCTTAGGTATTTCCTGCCGAGCCGTCGTCGTCGTCGTTCTGTTTCTCGCCCTGCTATCCACACGAATTACCGCCAGCAATTTAATCCAAGCGATCTATTAAGGCCCCCCCTCCTCTTACACTCTCTCTCACCCTCGAGAGATTAAGTTCAATCTCGGTCTAAAAAAAAGAGAAGAACCTATCGCACATCGGTTCGTTTCCCTCATCAGCAACGGTTTTCTTCTTCTTAAAAAAAAACATCATCTCGCCTATTCGATAACAATTAAAACCACAGTTCATCTTTATTCCACGTAACCGCATACAATATTTTCCATCTTCCCAACGTATTAACAGAAACTTATCGCAAATTCGTGGAAGTCAACATATATTGTGCGGACACACGTATAGCTCTCCTCTCTCTCTCTTCTAGAATCTACACATTTATCGTCTCTGCTTACGATGCTCGATATCCGAGTCGAAGCAAAAAAAAAAAAAAAATAATAAATAAAGAGCGTATCGCACAGCGAGCATAATGCCCCCCGAGTGCAACTCTCTTTATCTGCGAGTTGAAGAGATCTCTCTCTCTCTCTCTCTCTCTCTTCCCCTTTTGCCCCGTCCGTGTCCCTCCTCAATTGCCTTATCACTGCCATTACGAGGCGTAGGCGAGCACCGCGTGACTCATCAGCTCGATCTCTTTTCCCTTTCCCCCCCCCCCTCTTCCCCCTATGCCTCTCTGCTCTCGGTTATAGGGAGCGTACAATCCGATGATGCATTCGCAAATGGGGTAAGTGAGGGACAAATCTCGCGCGGACGCAAAGGAGAGAGGAGGGCAGAGGCAGGCTTTGAATAGCTCTTCTTGTCAAACGCACACACACGTACAGCGTATAGAAAGTGTATACGTGAAGCCGCAGTGGTGGGCGTTTAGCGACGACGACGACGACGACGGCTATTGGGAGGATTCGTGCTAATCGAAAAGGATTGAGACGAGTTAACGAGGATTAGTTTCAATTCGTCTGGCTTTGCGATTAATTTCGTGTATGTGTGTGTACTGGACCTGACGCGAGACTTCTGTTGGCATTGGTAATTAGGGGGACGGAACGTGTGCGCTTATGCGTGCCTGTGTGTGCCTGTTTGAAGTTCCTTTGTTTGGAGGTCTCAAAAGAACGTTCAGCTCTAGCCTTTTACAGCCTTTAAAAAAAAAAATTGCTCGAGAGAAAGAATCCTTTATTTTCTCGTAATTAAACTAATTGGCTGTTTAATAACTGCATTAGGCTACGAGGATTAAAATAGCCTTGTATCCCCCCGGACAAGCCCTTTGAAGAGCCCATTAAAATTTGACCGTATTCCTAACTTTCCAAATAAAGCACGCGCAGGCCTCTCTGTATCCTTCTGACCCTAACACGTTTCTCTCGTAGAAGACCAAAGGCTTAAGACCAGTGCGTACACATCCTACAGTGTAAACCTTTGTAAAACAAGCGAGAGAGATTCAAGCACGAACAAAAGCTCGCTCGGTCGTAGACTCGGGCGAAATTGCGCGGCTCCTTCGTTTCATAAATACGACGTTAACGCTGCTCTCGCGCCGGGTGGCCGAGCAAATAAAGCTCGTCTTTTAGCGAATCGAGAGAGCCCCCCGAGCGCGGCAATTAGCGTTAGCAGAAGCTTTCTGTTATCTCAGCTGGGCGTCGAAGTCGCTCGTTTTCCGGTGAGGAAGAGAGGGGACACGAGTATACCGGGAAACGGCCTCGCCAAATCTATCGGGACATTTTAGCGATCGGTTTGCCCTACCCGGGTTTCGCCGCATTACTCAGACTCGTGACTAACCTCCCGCGAGAGGGTCGCTCGTATAGCACACACAGCAGCGAGCTTATCGCGCGCCGCTGATTCGAGATAGGGGTCTACACACTCGAGATCGAGGCAACAATAGCAGACGCACACAAACACATACATACGACGAGGCATTGTTGATTACCTTTTCCGTCGATTCATCGTTGCTCTCTCGGAGCGAGGCTTTTATTTTATTGCGCCGGTTCTCTCTCCCTCTCTCTCTAGCTCGCGATTTTTCCTTCTGCGAGCGCTGCTTTTTACGACGCGCTTCGACGCAAACGCGCGACCGTGATAAGACGACGAGCCCGGAGAAAAATAGGCTTGGTACTGCTCTTTCTCTCTCTCACACGCGTTCTGCTCCGATATATAGAGCTGTTATCGCGGGAGATATTCGAGGCGAAACGATGCTTTGCCCGGGAATCTATATATACATGGGCGTTGCTCCCGAGGACGAGATTTAACGGAACATCATGTTATTATTGAGTTTTACGTGTACGTTGGATTGGATACCGTATCTAAGAGGTTATCCAATACCTATGAATTGCTATTCTGGGAATACACCTTGATTCGGTAAACCAAATAAATTAATTAATTGCGATCGATAAGCGCTGGATTGACTTGTTAACCTGAGTTAATTAAGTCGTAAAATATGCATGACAATCTAGTAGCTCGTTACACACCAAAGAACAGAAAAACGAATGGAATTGCCTCGATAAGGTTTTCGGCAATACTGACTCTCTCCCGAAGCTCGAGCATATACGACAACAGAGAGAATAGAAGGGCTCCACGAGGCAGTAAGCGCAGGGCAAATACAATTTTCAAATTTTTTTTTCTTCCTTTCGTCGCTCCCCTAGCCGCAGACTTTGCAAGGGCGGAGAGAGAGAGAGAACGGTATAGGGATAAGGATCACGCCTGAAAAATCACAAAGAACGACGATCATTCGAAGCGCACTCGACAAAGCCGCGAGACCCTATCCCCTCCCCCCCCCCCACCCCCGAGACGGCGGTAGTAGGCTTGCTTCCAAGTTCTTTGAAGTGCCCTATCGCGGGTATATATACAGCGCGACCGTCAAAGGGGTTTTTCTCTTCCACCCCCCACTTCCCTTGGTAATCACGAAAATGAGCCAGCGATACAAAAAAAAATGCAAAAAAAGAAGTACCGACCTATACGAGAGAGGAACCTGCTCTCTCCTCTTGGGCTGTGTATACCCTCTCTGCTCAACGAAGCGTCTACCTCTGTCGCGACGCAGAGAGAGTTTCGGTCGGGCCGGAAGACAGAGTGGCGGTTCTGAAACGACGTGTACGGATATTAACCGGAAATTGCGTTGGAATTTTCGAGAGTCCCGCAGCACGACGTAATATTCCGATGAGCGGTTTTGATTGATCGCTTAATCTTTTTTTTTCCTTTTTCATGCTTCGCTGCTGCACGTGTGCTTCTATGACTCGGAGCTTGTAGTTTGCCATTGGCGAAATTTGTTTGAGCAGCGGTTATGAGAAAGTCAAGAACGAGAAGAGCGAAAAAAAATTCAACACGTGCTTTTGATACTCGGATGATCAGAAGTATATGTTGGTACTGCTAATACTGTCCTTTGCTAAAAGATGAAGAAACCCTTTTGTGAGCAAACGAAAAAAAATACGTAACAACTAAAGCACAAGTGTAGAGCAGAGCGATTAAAGCGCGAGGCAACAATCAACGTTTCTCGTATATATCGCGCAAAAACGAAAAGTCGTCGTCACTGTAACAGCAGCAGCAGCAGCGCAAAAGAGCCGTCGAGAATGCCCGTGATCGGGCAAACGCTGAATCGACCAATCAGGACCGCCGGAGCCGAGCGCAGCTACAAAAAAGCCACAGACAGGCTTTTTCCCTCTACTCCGGCGATCGCTCGCGTATATATCGCGCTTGCAAAACGCACCGAGGAAAAATCTCTACCATCCGCACGAAGAAGACGAAGAAGAAGGGGAGAGCGCAGTGTAGAGTTACCTCGTGCGAGCAAACGGGTCCGTCGAGTCTAGCGTTTTTCTCGAAAAGAGAGCGTAAAAATCGGCAACCGGAGGAAAAAAATGCTGGCGCACGGGTTCCCTTACCCCTTCCCTACGCATCTGCGTCTGCCTTCCGCGATCGTTGATCCCCCACTACGGCTGACGTGATGTGGGCCGAGATTTTTTTATTTGGTCCCCTTTTTTCGGTTGGAAGAGGGAGTGAGGGATGTGCCTGCTGCTGATTCTGAAGGGATGCCGGACCGTCGGGGAAAACTGACCGAACGACGCGCTTTTATTTCCGCAGCTATTGGCGCGCGCGAGATTAATGTTGCCTGTGTGTAGATGGAAAATTCGTGAAATTCTTCTTTTTTTTGTGCCGTTTTTTTAAACGACGTATGTGGTTCATTGGGACGCTTACGTGGTGCATTGTCAATAACAGCTCGTGTGTGCAAGTGTAAAAGTGTGCAACAAGAGAGAGAGAGACGGAGTCAGGAGGGAGCATTACGAAACGGTTTTAATATGGCTACGAAATCGACGTATTGACTTACTTATCGAGTTTCACGTATATAAGCCGGGCATGCAAAAGGTTATTGATCCAGACTCGTCTACCAGACGCGGGGAAAATATTTTTAAAGTTCAATTAAACAGCTCAAGGCTATTGCGTTAAATACCCGAGAGTCTCCTTCTCCCCTTTTCCTCAATTACACCACACTAGTAATTCTTCGAATAATAAAGTAAAAGGAACGCGATTCGTTGAAAAAAAAGGGAGCAAAAGAACCAACGCCCAACTTACTCTCGAGAGCTTGAAATTTCTCCGCGTGTCCAGCAGCACAAAAGAGAGCGTTTATCCTACTGCGCAAATGCGGAGGACGTTCTCGCTCTCTTTCCAAGCGAGAAAATGTGCCCCGAGGCCATATTAAGAGAGCAAAAGCGAGATAGAAATCGACACTCGACAGTCAGAGAGAGATAGAGAGAAAAGAGGAGCGAGCCACACAGAGCAGGGGGCGAAGATCCGCTTTGATCGTAGCGCAGAGAGAGAGAGAGAGCATCGACGCTTTGGAGAAAAAGTTTCATTGCGCTCTCCTCGCCTCGACACGAATATATAGAGGGAACGGACAATTTAACTATGTATAGCCGGGCTTCGAAGAGAGAGAGAGAGAACCTTTCTTTCTCTTTCCACAGCTACGGCTTAGTTTAGTCACGCGCGACGCTCTGAGAGCGTCAATTTACGACCCCTTCCCCCCCCCCCTCCCCTCTCGGCACACCACCCCGCCGCCACACACGCGCGAGAGTCTCTTTTTACTCTCCCCCCGCCGCGTCTTTCCTCTCGTCGTCGCTATATTCTCGAAAAACCCGAGCGGCAAGCCCTTGCCGAACATGTGACGGGATCCAGGCGTGCCGATTAGGTTTCAATTTTCGGAGGAGCAACTTTCTTGAGACTTAGCAGCCTTGCTCTTTTCGTTCGTTTCGTGACGTATCGAGCCGAAGAATAAACCACGATCGATTGGGAATTATTTTATTATTCATATCGATCGTAAGCTTATAATCCGTTAAAACGTCAATTAAACGTCACTTCCGCGACCGGCAATTAAAATTTCATGAACAAAGACAGAGAAAAAAAGGAAGCGAAATTCACTCAAGCGCCTGCATTATTGGAGGCGGGGGTGGGAAACGACCTAACTCGGATTATCAACTTTCCGAAGCAGACGTAATCGCGAGAGCGTCTTATATCGACGTCGTCGTCGCTGGTAAAATCTAATTATCGCCCTTTAAAAGTCCCTCCCCTCCTTTATTATTAGATTTCCGATGAGAATGGGCAATATAGAGCCGTCGAAGCGTCTCGGGCGAGTGCGAGATTACTTAGCCGAGCCACGTTTTCTCGCGAGTCATCCGCTGCCGTTGGAAAAGCTCCGTGTGTCGAGCTAAAATAAAAAAAACGCAACAAATTGATGGCCGTGCGTCCGAGATAAGAAGCGCGCATCAACATGAGCGATAAGCTTGATAAGCGGAACGAGCGTTGTATTATTTCGTAAATATGAAAAAATTCACCAGGCGTATTTTGTGTATTGGCCATTTTTCCACGAATAGATTGACGCGCAAATTGACGGGAAATTAATTTTTAGCACTAGTGCTTAAGAACAAGCTCATTCATGCCTCGCTACAGCTACACTGAGAAAACACATATTATAATTTTTACAAATATTCTAGTAAAAATTACAATAGTCCATAGTAGTGCTCGGATATACTGACATTCTTGTGATT
>JAPYYQ010002399.1:0-26024 GCA_030522585.1 Anagyrus pseudococci
GTATGCGACATTTTTTATCGATAAAGCATCGATTTAAGCGAATATTCTTTTAGTGTCGGAGCACAACCGTTTAAGTTTGGCGCACTCGGATGGATATCTCGGGCCAAAAGTCATAAAAGTACTAAGGTAATTTGCTTAAATGAATATTTTTTCCATTGCTATGTCAGCGTAACATTCATTTCCACTTTGTCTTTGCAGAGTCACAAGACGAAAAAGATCCCAAAACCAAGCCACATTAGCCATACGAGTCACGAGCCTAAGCCTCCAAAAACACGCTCCAAACCAGGCCACATTAGCCATACAAGTCATGAGCCTAAGCCTCCAAAAGCAGGCTTCAAACCAGGCCACATTAGCCATACAAGTCATGAGCCTAAGCCTCCAAAAGCAGGCTTCAAACAAAGCTACATTAATCACACAAGCCCCGAGAAAAAGCCTCCAGGACCAGGCTTCAAACCAAGCTACATTAATCACACAAGCCCAGCGAATAAGCCTCGAGGACCAGGATTCCATCCAAACTACATTAACTATACGAGCCCAGCGAATAAGCCTCCAGGACCAGGATTCCGTATGGGCTACATTAATTATACAAGCACCGCGAATAAGCTTCCAAAATCATCTCATTATCCGTCGAACGTGGGCAAATTGGCGACTTGCAAGCGCAGTTGCAGACACGGAACTTGCCGTCAGACTGATCACACATGCATCTGCGATTACGGCTGGGCTGGAACCTACTGCCAACGACCGACGGTCTGTTCGATTAGCCTCACCATTAACAGTTTGGTTAAGATTAAGCGGTAAGAGTTTTTCACCCGTGGTTGCCGTGATTTTGTATTTTTATGCATGTCGTTTGTCACACTTTTTGTCTGATTTTTAGGAGTGCTGATTATGAGGAAAGTACTGGCAAAGAGACCTCGGGTAGGCCAATTTGTGGCAGTGCATGTATGAAGAAGATTACTAATGAGACGAAATGCGTCGGTCAACACAATAAACCAGCGCAAAAAGTCACGTGTTTTGTTAATTTTTGTATGTATATTCATATCAATGGAATTGGGTGAGCGATGAGTACCGGGAGAAGTCTTAATTAATAACATCGATGAAATTTCAGATGATGCCTGTAATGCAGATGCCGCCGCTAAATATAACAATCGTGGAGCACAAAAATCAAATAACATAATTTATGCAACGCTTATTGTAGTACTTATAATCATAGGTATTGCGGCTATTGTCGCAATCACACAAAGATAAAATTCAGAGGATTCCGAACGAATGATTAGAGTTTCTAACTGACGTATAAATGAAATAAATATAGAACAGAAATTATTTTCTAAGACAAATATCAAATGAAAAAAAGAAAGAATATTAATGATATAGTTTCAATAATGGCATCAAGCATTTGTGTTTGTAGATTGTGATAATGAATAAGAAGTTCTATCTGTTTACGAAATGAAAGAAAAAAATTGCGCGCACAACATCCTTCTGACTATACGAAACAATGTTTATTCCTGATAGTTCAATAATGGCCTAATTATTCCCAGGAAAATTTGAAGAGAAACAGTGCGTTATTTCCGGGGGAATAATGTACCGTTATTTTCGCTAAATGCGGGAATAACGAGTCATTATTCCCGCTCGGGAATAATTGCACTGTTTATCTCCCTCTGTTACATGGAATAATTATTGTGCCATCCATGGCATGTCGGAAATAAAGAGTCGTATGTCACAAGGGACAAAGCAGGTATTCGTATCCCTACTCCTTGTAACATTATATATTATTTCTTTTTTTTTATTACAAGATGGTTACCAAAAAATAACCACTAGGGTGTCTTCATAAGCGTAAATAATATTTGTCTCTACGTTCCTTTTTTAAACAATAAGAGGATAGTCATGCGTCGACGATGAGTAGAAAAACATCCTGTTATAATAACATTCTGCGCGAGTAATGATGACGCAGCTCGTTGGGCACTGGAAGAAGATTTTCTTGATCGCACATAGTGTTCGCCAGTTTGACTCTCGACTACTCTTGGGCGCGACGACGACGAAAAAAGATGAATCTCAACGCTTCGATCGGCCTGGTTCTCGTTAGTCTAAGCAACGCCTTTGCACTGAACTTAATGCGTATGTTTTTTTATTGCGTCTTGCCAGCGATAAAAGACAAAGGTACGTTCCATACGAAGAGAGACGCGGGTGAATTACTATAAGATAAAGACTTGGGTGAATTAAAAGTTAGAGGTAATCCTTTGCATTCTCCGTCGCGACAATACAATTAACTTTTCATTCGATCTGCCTACTCAGGACCATCTGAGTTACGAAACAAAACAACAAAGGCTGCTGAGAAAAATCACTCTGTAATCATTATTTTGATTCTAGAAAAAATTACTTAGAACTTATAACAATGAAAGCATATTCTAGTCATATAGAATATATTACTATACTTTTAATAATTTTTATTCTAGCGTAAAAATAAAAACTATTATAATAATTTTAAAAATACTAATCATGGTTAACATAAATTATTATGTTACATAGTAATAATTTAATAAAAATATTTAATAAAAAAAAATAAAATTTCTTACGTTATTTTAATACATTACTATGTAAAAAACGACTGCTTTTCGCAGTAGTTGCAGAGTGTACTATTTTTTCATTTAAAGAAATTTACGAAATAACCACATTTTTATCAACAAAGCTATCGATGAGTCTAAGTATCCTGTTAACCAAGTGTAGTCAGCGTGAGTAAACGATAAGAAATTGTCTGCTATTTAAGAACTTTCTCGCTCTTACATGATTCAGTGTCGGTCAGTTTGGCACTCGATTACTTTTCGGTTCGCAAAAATATGAAATTCAGCGCTACAATCCTGCTGGGCTTCGTTGCTTTGAGCAATGCTTTCGCATTCCTACAACACACGGAGCTTCAATACCGTTTAAGTTTGGCGCACTCGGATGGATATCTTGGGCCAAAAGTCATAAAAGTACTAAGGTAATTTGCTTAAATAAATATTTTTTCCATTGCTATGTCAGCGTAATATTTATTTCCATTTTGTTTTTGCAGAGTCGCAAGTCGAAAAAGACCCCAAAACCAAGACACAATAACCATACGAGAGACGAGCCTTCAAAAGCAGGATTCCGTCCAAACTATAATAACCATACGAGCCCCGTCAATATCCTTCCAGAAACACCTCATTACACGGCTTGCAATTGCACCCATGGCGAGTGCGACAAGTCGAACAAGTGCAAATGTAATCAGTATTTCGTCGCGGTTAAGAACTCCCAGAACAATTCCAGCAATCAGTTTAACCACACCTGCAGCTGCAATTACGGATGGGCTGGAACCTACTGCCAACGACCGACGGTCTGTTCGATTAGCCTCACCATTAACAGCTTGGTTAAGCTTAAGGGGTAAGAGTTTTTCACCCGTGGTTACCGTGATTTTGTATTTTTATGCATGTCGTTTGTCACACTTTTTGTCTGATTTTTAGGAGTGCTGATTATGAGGAAAGTACCGGCAAAGAGGCCTGGGGTAGACCAATTTGTAACAGTGAATGTATGAAGAAGATTACTAATAAGACGAAATGCGTCGGTGAACACAAACAACGAGCGCAGAATGTGACGTGTTTCATTAACTTTAGTATGTATATACAGACCGTCGCCCCGAACAAAAAAGCGGACGATTCAAATGCTTCACGAAAAATCATCACTATTCGCAAACTCGCCGCAAAAAAGCACACTTCGTTATTTTCTCTCGAATAAACGCACTATTCGCAATCACGCAGCGAATAAATGTCCTTTTCGCAATCTCGACGCGACAAACATACCTTCCCCTTCTTCAAATCTAATGTATTCAAAAGCTGATAGAAAAACGTTTTTTATTTATAATCACTATTGAAATGTTGCGAAACGCACAAAAATGTGATAAAATGTAAGAAACTGGAAAAAATGTGCGAAATTCAACATTTATAAACATTTTTCTACATTTTGGTACAGTTGGTTACATTTCAGTACTATTTTACACAATGTCATTCAGATTGTTACATTTTTTTACTTTTTAGATATCCGTTACGGTTATACCTTCATCATTGTAATTGTATTTAATTTTGAAGGCTCCTGGCATTGGTTATGTATTTTCTATGAAAATTTCTTTTACGTTTGATTCGAAAAGTACACTTATTTGTGGCGAGATTTGGAAAGTACGTTTATTCGCGGTGAGATTTGGAAAGTGTGTTTATTCACTAGGAAATTGAAGTATGATAGTTGTTCGCGGCAAACCCTTGAATAGAAATGATTATTCGCGGCAGTTTGAATTGTAGCACTTTTTCGAGAGTGATTTGAACAGTCTTCTTTTTCGCTGGGGGCGACGATATCAATGGGATTGGGTCAGCGGTGAGTACCGGGAGAAGACTAAATAATGACATCGATGAAATTTCAGATGACACCTGCAATACAGGCACCGTTGTTAAATATTACAGAGGTGGAGCGCTTAAGACGAATATTATAGTTTGGACAACGATTGCTGTAGTACTTATAATCATGAGTATTGCTGCAATTGTCTTAATCAGAAAAAGATCAGATTCAGAGGATTCCGAACGATGGGTTAGAGTTTCCAACTTACGTATATAAATGAAATAGAGAGCAAAAATTATTTTTAATAAAATCATATTAAAAAAAAGACTATTAATGATATAGTTTCAATAATGGCATCAAGCATTTATGTTTATAGCTTGTGACAATGAACAAGGAGTTCTGTTTACGAAATGAAAGAAAAAAATCTCGCGCACACTAGATCCTTTTGACTATACGAAACAATGTTTACTGTTTTTTTTTTATTACAAGATTACCAAAAAAATAACCACCAGGACGCTTCCATCAACGTCAATAATATTTTTCTCGCTGCTGTACATTTTTAATCAACAAGAGGATAGCCTGCGGTTGACGATAAGTAGAAACACATCCTGTTAATAATGAGCGTTGAGTACCGGGAGAAGACTTAATAATGACATCGATGAAATTTCAGATGACACCTGCAATACAGGCACCGTTGTTAAATATTACAGAGGTGGAGCGCATAAAACGAATATTATAGTTTGGACGACGATTGTTTTAGTACTTATAATCATGAGTATTGCTGCAATTGTCGTAATCAGAGAAAGATCGGATTTAGAGGATTCCGTACGATGGACTAGAGTTTCCAACTCACGTATATAAGTGAAATAAAAGAGCAGAAATTATTTAAGTCAAATATAAAAATGAAATGAAAAAAAGAAAGAATATAAATGATATAGTTTTAATAATTACATCAAAAATTTGTGTTTAACTTGTGACAATGAATAAGCAGTTTTATCAGTTTACGAAATGAAAGAAAAAATATCGCACGCACAACATCCTTTTACTTTACAAAACAATGTTTTTTATTACAAGATGGTTACCACAAAAATAACCACCGGGTGTTCTGATAAGCGCAAATAATATTTTTAATACTTTTTTTGTTACGTTACTTTTTTAATCAATAAGAGTCTGTCGCTGACGATAAGTAAAAAAACATCCTGTAATAATAACAGTCTGCGTGAGTGACGATAAGACACCGCTCGCTAAGCACTGGAAAATGAGCTTGCGTTTTTCTTTGCCAAATCAGTTCAGTTCGGTTCGGGTTCGGTTCGGTTTCCCCTTGTTTCGTACGTTCAAGTTCAAATTTTAGCCAATCAGAAATCTGAGTTTGAACACATGAAATAAGCGGAAACCGAACCGAACTGAACTGATTTGGCAAAGAAAAACGCAAGCAGTACGTTCCACACGAGAAGGATACCGAACGAAAAACTGACTGGGCATTCTCAAGATAAAGACGCGGGTGAATTACAAGTTAGAGGTAATCATCGGCAATACACTTCTCCATCGTGACAATACAACTAACTTTTCATTCGGTCTGCCTACTCAGGACTACACGAGTTACGAAACGAGGCGGATCTGCTGCTCGGGCTTAGAGGAGGCGAGCACAGACGAGTGCACACCAGTATGCAACAAGCTTTGCTGCCAATCTGCAAAGCCTGCATCAACGTGCGCAGTGCCGGTCATTTGCAGCTGCAACGACAGCTACGAGAAACGCGACAACGGCACGGCAGAGTCATCGCAGTGCTATTCGATCTGTTATTCGGTAAGTTGCGCCCGAATTAAAAGCATAAAAATACAATGAGCAATGCTATGCAATGCTAGCAACCGATTCTCTGCTCGATTAACATCGCCAAGAATGATTTCCAAAAGCTCGTCAAAGAGAAAGTCTCGCGTGTCTATCATATTTGTTGCAATGTTACATGAGGTGTGGTTGTTGAAGATGGGCGTTTTTTCAAGGTCGATAACTTAATCGAACCCGACTGTAGCAGCTTGTAAAGAGAGCTCGCCGCATCAGTAAGATTCGGAGCTGTTCCCAGATAATCCTGTAATATAAACAAATGTGCTTTTTCGTCGAGAAAAAAACGGAAGGATTTACCAAATGAATGCTTTAAAATGAATATTATACTTATATACTGCTTGTAGCTACTAGACGAAAACGAAATATAAAAAAAATTAATTTTTTTTTAACAACAAAGCTATATCTTTCTTACTTTATCATTGACCGCATGATAATTACAAGATGTGAGTCTAATGTCGATGAGTACAAGTATCCTGTTATCCAAGTACAGTCAGCGTGAGTAAACGATGAGACATTGGCTGCTATATAAGAACTTTCTCGCTCTTGCATTATTCAGTGTCGGTCAGTTTGGCACTCGATTACTTTTCGGTTCGCAAAAATATGAAATTCAGCGCTACGATCCTGCTGGGCTTCGTTGCTTACGACATTTTTTATCGATAAAGCATCGATTTAAGCTAATATTCTTTTAGCGTCGGAGCACAATCATTTAACATTGGTGCGCTCGAACGGATACCTCGGGCCATAAGTCATAAAAGTACTAAGGTATTTTGGTAAATAATTGTTTTTTCTATTACTATGCCAGCCTAATATTCATTTCCATTTTGTCTTTGCAGTGTAATGACAGTTGCATCCATGGGGCTACAATGGATTACAATGAATGCTGGTGCAAAGTCGGCTACATAAAGCACCCTCATGACCCCTGCATCTGTGAGCCCTACTGTACCTACAGCTGCAAGAACAGCAGGTGCACTAGCCCGAACTATTGCACCTGTAATGAAGGCTACAGAAGGTCCGTCTACTATCTGAACGTTTGCAATCCGGTCTGCTCGGATGGCTGCCAGCACGGTCACTGCGTCGGGCCGAACAAGTGCAAATGCTACAAATATGCCGTCGCGGATAAGGACGCCAAGAACAATTCCATTTGCGTGCCCGCCTGCAACAAGCTTTGCATCCACGGCACTTGCGATCGAGATTCGTACAGGTGCTACTGCGATTACGGCTGGACTGGAACGCACTGCCAGCAGCCGACGGTCTGCTCGATTAGTCTCGCCAGCAACAGCTTGGTTAATCTTAACCGGTAAGAGTTTTTTACCCGTGTGTTTGCCGTGATTTTGTGTTTTCATGCACGTCGTTCATTACATTATTGTCGGATTTTTAGGAGTGCTCATTATGAGAAAAGTACCGGCAAAGAGACCTGGCTTAGACCGATTTGTGACAGTGGATGTATAAGTAAGATTACTAATGACACGAAATGCATCGATAAACCAGCGCAGAATGTGACGTGTTTCGTTAACTTTAGTACGTATACTATACATATCGATGGGTTGGGTGGCCAATGAATACTGGGAAAAGTGTTAATGAACGTCGATGAAATTCCAGATGATGCCTGCAATGCAGACGCCGCCGCTAAATATTATGGGCGTAGAACGCATAAAAAGATAATTATAGCCTGGACAGCGCTTGCTGTATTTATAATTATTATTGCTGCAATTGTCGAAATCAAGAAAAGATCAGATTCATTGGATTCCGAACGATCGATTCTAGTGTGCAACAGATAAATGTAAATGAAATAAATATAGAGCAGAAATTATTTTTCAAGTCAAATAATAGAATAAAATGAAAAAAAGAAAAAATATTAATGATATAGTTTCAATAATGGCATCAAACATTTGTGTTTATAGCTTGTGACAATGAATAAGTTCTATCAGTTTACGGAATGAATGAACAAAATCTCGCGCACACTAGATCCTTTTGACTATACGAAACAATGTTTACTGTTTTTTTTTTTATTACAAGATTACCAAAAAATTAACCACCAGTACGCTTTCATTAACGTCAGTAATATTTTTCTCGATGCTGTACATTTTTAATCAACAAGAGGATAGTCTGCCGTCGACGATAAGTAGAAACACATCCTGTTAATAAGTACAGTCAGCGCGAGTAACGATAAGATGCCAGCCGCTATAGGCACTGAAAGAGGATTTTCTCGATCGCACACAGTGTCCGTCAGTTTGACGCCCGACTATTCTCGCGCACAACAAAACATGAAACTCAACGCTCCAATCACCCTGGTCTTCGTTACTCTGAGCAACGCTTTGGCATTTCGTATACACACGGTTCCACGGAATTGCACCGAGGTCTATAGGTATAGTATGCGTAATGATTTATATAGCACAAAATGTGTAATTTAACGTAATGCGCATGCTTTTATTGCTTCTTGCCAGCGTAATAAGACAAAGGTACGTTCCGTACGAGGAGAGGTATCGAACGAAAAACTGGCTGGGCATTGTCAAGATAAAGACTCGGGTGAATTACAAGTTAGAGGTAATCATCGGTAATACACTTCTCCATCGTGACAATACAACTAACTTTTCATTCGGTCTGCCTACTCAGAACCACACGGGTTACGAAACGAGGCGAATCTGCTGCTCGGGCTACGAGGAGGCGGGCGTGAACGAGTGCAAGCCAGTATGCAGCAAGCACTGCGGCCCTAACTCGGACTGCGTCCGGCCTGAGGTCTGCGAGTGCTACGAAGGCTACTACAGGGATCCCAATGTCAACGAGTGCCGGCCGGTCTGCCTGAACGAGTGCCTCAACGGCGAGTGCTCTGCCCCCAATACCTGCGCCTGCAACGAGGGCTACCGCATGCTGCCGGACCTCCACAGCTGCGCGCCCATCTGCCAGGGCTGCTCGAACCTCGAGTACTGCGTCGAGCCGCACGTCTGCCGCTGCATCAACGGCTACTCCCGGGCCTCGCTCGACCGCCTCGACAGCGCGCCGGAGGTGAAGTGCCAGGCGATCTGCGACCGCGACTGCCTCAACGCCGACTGCGTCGAGCCGAACCTCTGCAAGTGCTGGCCCGGCTACGTCAAGCTCGCCGACGACGACGACTTCACCTGCGAGCCCCACTGCTCCAACGGCTGCCACAACGGCAACTGCACCAGCCCGGACGTCTGCAGCTGCCTGCCCGGCTACCGCAACAGCCAAGACCAAGCGCACGTCTGCGAGCCCGTCTGCACCGAGGCCTGCGTCCACGCCGTTAGTGAACCCGTGCCCATTTCTGTCTCCTTGAATTTTCTCGAGCTTTTCTCGTGTTCGATTCTAGGACTGCATATCACCGGAGACGTGCTCGTGCCACGATGGTTACGAGCCCGTGGAAAGCGAGTGGAGCCACGTCTGCCAGCCTTACTGCTCCGGGACATGTTCGCACGGCCGGTGCACCGATCCGGAAGTGTGTTCCTGCGACGCCGGCTACAGCTCGATAAACAACGGAACCAATTGTCAGCCCATCTGCTCGGAGCCCTGTGTGATGGGGGTAGGTGTGTCAGTTTGGGATTTTAATCAACTAGTCCATTTGGAATTAACCGATTACAGAGCTGCACCGGCCCAGAGACGTGCACTTGCTACGAGGGTTACAAACTGGCGGAGGGTAGTTCTTTCAGCTGCGAGCCGATCTGCGAAGCCTGCGTCAACGGCGTCTGCGTAGCGCCGGAAAGTTGCAGCTGCAACGACGGCTATGAGAAACGCGACAACAACGTGACAGAGTCGCAGTGCTATCCGATCTGTTACTGCGACAACGGCTACTGCAACGACACAAGCTCGAGCTGCGAGTCTTGCGCGGTAAGAATTAAAAGCATAAAAAGACAACGAGCAATGCATTCAACGAGCGCGTTATACAGCCGGGCTACGAGCTGGTGACGCCGGATAATTCGGTAGCCGCAACGTGCGAGCCTCGTTGCGAGGCCGAGTGCGGTGGGCACGGCCGTTGCGTCGAGCCGCAGAGGTGCGAATGCGACGAGAATTACGTTGCGGACAGCGACGAGGAGGGCAATCCGATTTGCGTGCTCGGCTGCTCCGGCCTCTGCCAGCACGGCGTCTGCCTCCTGGCAAACAACACGTGCAGCTGCGCTTACGGCTGGGCAGGCGACTACTGCCAGCAGCCGATTCTCTGCTCGATTAACATCGCCAACAATGATCCCCTTAGGCTCATCAACGAGTGAGTCTCGCGTGTCTATCCTACTGGCTTACACGAGTTGCAATGGCACACGAGGCGTGTGGTTGTTAAGAATTGACGTTTTTTCAGGTCGGTTTATTATACGGAGGAGAACGTGGACGAGGAGCCATGGCTTGGACCGAGATGTAACGATCGCTGCTTGGAGGAGACGAACCTCACGAGATGCGTTAGCGACCATGATGGGCAAGTTCACAATTTGACGTGTTTCGTAGACTTTGGTACGTATTGGTTAGGGTAGATAGGAAATGGGGAAGTATCGATGGTACATCGATGACATTTCAGATGCTGCTTGCAATGCGTACGTCGCTGTTGAGTCGGATGCATACAGGGCTAAGGCGAGCTATACCACGATCGTAACGTTGACCACGATTACTCTGGTACTCGCGCTAACGACTGTTGGCGCGACTGTGTTTATTAAAAAAATACACAGAAATAAGTCAATGGGTAAGCGCAATTAATGATTATAACAAAAAAAAATCGATTTTATTCTCATAAAGTTTACGCATGGAAAGAACGAAAAAAAAAAGAAACTACAATTCACTTGACGTTGATTGTGTTTTTGTTGTCGAACCCCGTTGGATTTCGTCGCACAATCGTTAGATACGTCCCAGCAAGAGCGAAAACTCGAGGTCGATAATTTAATCGAACCCGACTGTAGCACCTTGTGAAGAGAGCTCGCTGCGTCTCAGTGCGACTCGGAGCTGCTCCTACATAATCCTGTAATATATACTAATGTACCTTTGCGGCGAGAAAAAAAAACGAAAAGATTAACCAAATGAAAGCTTTAATAAAATTTTATACTTATATGCCACTTGTAGAAGAAAACGAAATAAAAAATTTAATTTTTAGATAAATGTTCCAGAACTAATTGTCGTCATTTATTTGCTAACCGAACACACATTGAACCATACGAAACATAGATACAACAAGAAGAGAAATACAATACGCTCTGGCACTTCTTTTGTGACCGTCTCCAAGTACAAAACGCGCGCCATGGGTGAAAGAGAGTGAGCATAGAAAGCAGACGGGAAGAAGCATATATAAAAGCACAGTGGCAACCCGTTGTACATCATTGTACGTTCGGTAGTATTAACCCGGCATTGCGGACAAAACAAAGTCCCCCCTCACCGCACTCGTACATAAGGACACGAGCTCGGCAGTGCATACTTTCAAGATCAAATGTAGGTCAATTTTAATTAAAAGCTCCATAATTTTTCGTTTCCCTCCCGACAGCCCGCCTCTCCCAACCTGCCCTCTCTGCCTTCCTACTCTCTTTCTGTTTTACCCTTCTCTTTTCAACTTGAACGCGAGAATCATAAAATTAAATAAGAATTTCCAGAGCTGGATAATGAAGCGTTTATAAGTGAATTTTCCCGCAGCTTAATTCGAGTAGTGAGAGAGAGAGAGAGAGAGAGAGAGAGAGTGCGGTGCTTCACAACGTTTTCACCCCCGCCTCGACTGTATAGCTATCGATCCCCCGCGCCAACCCCCCCTTCTCCTCCTATTCGCCACTCGTTTAATAATCCCATTTCTTTCCCTCACCCCCAGTGATTTTCTAATTTTAGAGCTCGCTCACCAGAGCTAGATCGTTATCAACGTCAGCAGCGTTAAAGCTGACGGATTATTTTAATGCGCAATTGCTGCGCTATTACGTTGCAGCAGGCAGTACTTTCAGAAAAGCCATATCGCGTGCGTCCTATACGGCCTGGCGTCGCCAAGTCGTCGTCGAGGGGTCGGCAGGTTGGCTGCTACGGGGTGGGGGATTACCGGATAGTATATACGGGAGAGACGTGCTCTTTCAGGCTGGTTAGCCTGGGCCGGCGGTGAGGGGGCAAGTGCGGAGCGGGGGTGGTAGAGTTGAGAGGCTGGCTGCTCTGCCCGGTGCGCGCTTGGGGCCGGACTGTGCCAGAGAGAGCCCGAGGGAGAAGGAGAAAGAGAGAGAGATGGCTGGTGCTGATCCGCGCGCAGGGGGCACCGCGCAAGCGGCGACGGCGGCTTGATAACAGCGGCGTCGGCGTCGTCGTCAACAGCGGCGGCGGCGGCGGCGGCGGTGGTGGAGGTCTCTCTGGAGCGGAGGGGGCGCACTTCTCCCGAGCCCTCTCGCTGTGGGGGAAAATGTCGATGCGCCGGCGGTGGCCGGTCTCGGGGCTTGACTCGCGCCTCGGGGGCGATGAGCGCACTTGCCTTCGGCCCGAGCCTGACCTGCTGCTCATCCCGCTGCTGCCGGCGCCCGCTGGTCAACTCCTGCTGGCTCCTCCGGCTGGCCGTCTGCCTCCTCCTCGCGCACCTTCTGCTCCTCTTGCCGAGCGTTAGGGCGCCCGGCTGCCTCGTCGCCGCTGCTGCCGCCGCCGCCGCTGATCCTCCGGCGGAGCGCCAGCTGCCCAACGGCACCTCGGCAGAGCCGAGCAGCTCCGGGGCCGATTATCCTCCGGGCGGCAGGCGGGAGCGCTCGCTCGCCGGATCCGGCGCGGACAAGCGCTCCGCTGAACCCAAACCCCCCGGTCTCGAGTTCGAAGCCTACGATGAGCTGCCGGAGGACGAGCTCGAGGAGGAGTACGTGGAGATCAACGTCACCGCAGGTACGCTATCCCCCTGCAGCCGTCGACGAGCCTTGCAGCAGCATCGTCCCCCCGCGTCGCTTTCTCTCCCTTTATCCACTTCCTGCGCTGCAAGCTCTATACTCTCCCTCGGCGCCAGGACTCTACACATCAGTGCAGCCGTGCGCGCGACTCTCTGTGCTCCATACGTATAACCAGTGCGACGACGATATAATGGAAATTATAGTGACTGCGCTTGGCCAAATGTCAACAGCCCCGGGGCCAAATCAGCGCGCGCGCCCATCGCGTGTCTCGGCTTCCTCACCCCCGATTGCCCGCTAATTCGCAACACACCTCTCATCCTCAGCCCTCCCCCCCCCCTCTATATCGTTAAATGATTGATTTCCGACAGGTTCTCCCACTCATATCCGTCGAATTCGACCGTGTGTGTTTGCCTATCGCGTTTCAATGTCCACTTATGCACGACCGACAGCCCAACAAACAAACAAAAAAAAAAGAGAAGGGGTGAAAGAAAAAGCTGTCTGGCCATCGTGCCAAGAATCCGGGAGGCGATAATCGGGCAATAACCGTCCCTCGTAAAATCTCCTCTCTCGGGTTACGAGGGAAAATCATAGCCGAAAGCTCGAATAATTAAAGAATAGTTCAGCTTTCGGCCGAGGATCTATAAAAGAGGGAGAGAAAGAGAGAGAGCAGGGCATCTATTATTTGCCCTCTTCCGGAGCGGAGCAGCACCGAGAGCGCGGCCACGGTGGCGTCGGTGTGAATAAGAAACGCAGAATCCGTGTTAGCTGGCGCTCTCGGGTCACACGTTTGCGCCGAAGGAAGCGCCGGCGTACATACAGCCGAGAGAGAGAAAGAGAGAAAATCAGAGAGTGAAGAGGGGAAGGAAGGATGGAGAGAGAGAGAGAGATGTGAACCACCGCGAAGGGCTAATCGATAAGAAAAACTTGACCGTATTCCGTCGGTTTGTGAGAGAGCGAGTGCGAGAGAAAGAGAGGGAGGAAGAGAAGAGCGGGAGCAGCAGCGGCTGTATTTCTAGTTTGCGCTCAATCCCCTTAGGCAGAGAGAGCGGCTCTACACACGTCCCTCTCTGTCGTCTCTTGCTCTCTTTCTCTTTCTCAACATTGTTGCGAAACAATAGGCCGGGGCTTGCGCGAGAGCTTAGCGCTTTCTCGAACCGAGGGATATAGCCAGGGCTCAAAGCCGATGCTGCTGCTGCCCCTTTTCATTCTCCTTCTCTTGCATAACGGACTTCCTCCTCTGCTATACATACACACCTACACGCGCTTATGCACTCACACCCTTACCCTCTCTCCCTTACTCTTTCCTGCCCTCCGACTATCTATCTGGCTCGCGAAAGAGGAAGAGGGGGGTGGGTGAGCGTACTCTCGTCGCCCGCTTGGCCGGCAAATCTGATTCCCTATCGATTTGGCGAAAAAGAGCGCGCCAGATAGTGCGGAGAGATAGGCGCGGGGCCGCGATAAGCCATCTCTCACCCCTCGCTCAGAAGGAGAGAGAGAGACAGCCCGCCGTCCAGCAAACGAGCGCGCGCGCGCGCCAGTTTGCTCGCCAACAAAAGTCGACGGGGCTTCTATTAAACGTATACGTTGCCGCGGGAGGAGGAATGCGAAAAAAGGGACAAAAGGAATCTAAAAAGGGCCCGAGGGCAAAAGCACGTGTGCAAGCTCTACTGCGTTCCACGTGTCCAGCGGATATGAACTCTATACGGATCATCAGACCGCGAGAAACTCTCTCTCTCACCTACACACTTGGAGTCTTGCACGCAGTAGCAGTAGCAGCAGCAGCGGCGGTGGCAGCGGCAGTAGCCTCGGAGTATTGATTTTGAGAGGAAAACGGATGGAGAGAGGCGCGTGTGTGCGTGCGCGCGAAATCCTGGGACCTCCGAGAGGCCTGCAAATCGCGCTAAACTCGAGCCTACATAGCGCCTCGAGAGAGAAACAGCTGGCCGGTTATGTGTGTATAGATGTGTATGCACGCATGCACGTTATAGAGAGGCGTGTGCGAGCGAGAGAAATGTGTATGTGTAGCATATACGCAAGACGCGGAGCGCGCGCGAAAGCTCAAGAGAGAAGAGTGCGCGCGCGGACTCGGACGCAAATGCGACGACACGGCGCGAGCGGTTGAATGAACCGGCCGCCCCCCCCCCCGACTATTTAAACCTGCAATTAACTCCCTTTTATTTTTTGCTCCTTTATTTTTGCTCTTTTTCGTGTTCTTTTCTTCGCGGAGACATTGCACGCGGGTGAATGAACGAACCGTTTTCGAGACAAAAAGCAAGGATTTTTTAAGGAAATTTCGTTATTTTTGGGCGACGAGGAGAGAGCTTTTTTTCGAAATTTTTTGTTTCTTGATTATTGGAAATTCGAGCTTTTGGATCGTGGCGAACGATACGGATAGAAGTGGCTTTTGTTGTATTAACCGAGCCCGGGCCGCCAAAACTAATTAATTCCTGACCAGGTTTTCTGCCATGCAAACTCTGTATACGTGTATGTATATGTATGTATGTGTGTACGTGTATCTAAGCCAAGCACAGAGCTTCTAAAAATAGAATGGCAAAGCTCGCTGGGGGGGATATCGATAACACACGATATGTGTACATGTACGAGACGCTCTCTCCTCGGGCTCTTTGTTCATTTTTATTTCGATCTTCCGGAAATATTTTTTCCAACTTCTCTCTCCCTGGGCAGCTTTCGCTCATTGGCCGTTCTATAGTCGCCGCGCGAAACTACTTTTTATCGGGCGCTCGAAAATTAAAGTTTGTGAAATAGAAATTTAACAGTTTGATCGGGGCTCTGGCGTATAGGCCAGCTCGGCACTGCCGAGAGTTTAAACGCGATTAAACGCCACTCGACCTCCTCCTCCTCCTCCTCCTTCTCTTTCGGCCAGCGTTTAAACGAGAACACGAAACTCGGAGTCATGGAAATGTAATCAAGAGCACACACGCGATGTCGCTACGGGCCGAGTGTGTGCTATAGTTCCCGAGCGAAAGCAAACGCGAACGGATTAAAGAAAACAAGGAGTTATTTTTTACCCCCCCTCCCCCACCATCCAAAGCACGAATATGTTTTGCATTTCTTTTCCTTTCGGCAGAAAAATCAAAGTACTTGGGCTCGCCGTGCGACAACATGTGCAATCCGTCGCTGCAGCACGTTCACTGTCACCCGGAATCGAGGCTCTGCGAGTGCGAGAAGTCGTATCCGGTGCAGCTCGGCCCCACCAAGGGATGTGCCAAAGGTAGGTGCATATTGTCCAGCGTTACCTCAATCAGTCCCCTTGATAGACGCGTGTACGTACATAATAACACACCGAATTTTCACCGTATTTCAGCGAAGAAACTCGGCGAGCAATGCCTGTACCAGGCGACCTGCGTCTACACGGATCAGCACTCGACCTGCACGCAGGTCCAGCACAACGCCGTCTGCGAGTGCGAGATGGGATACCATCGCTCGGCTTACTCTCGGCACAAAAAGCAATTCTGCGCGAAAGGTGAGCAAAAATAAAGAGAGCCGATATCGTCTAGTCCAGAGCGATATGTGTATATCTCATTGATATTGACATTGTTTCGCCGCTCGTTTGTAGATCTGGTGCTGATAGCGACGGACCTGCCGACCCTGCTCGGCGTCGCCTCTGGTATTGCCGTCTTCACCGGACTCATCTGCTTTGTCCTCCAGCTGTTCAGCCGGGCGAGATACACGAGGCCGAGGCACTATGCCAACGCCGGTCACGCCCCTCCTATGCTGTTTTCCAGTGACACAGGTATAGCACCCCTTGCATATATACATACATACAGCCACACGCACTCACTTCTCTCCGCATAATATAAAGGGTTTATTCGTTTTCACGACTCCAAAGACGTTTTGATTCCGCTCAAAGTGCGCACGCGTATTGTTCGCTCGCGAGCGCGCCACTTGTACGTTTTTATTCGTCCTTATTAATTTTTCTCATTTCGCGCTTTAAAACGCAGAGCTTTGTGTTTTTTTTTCGTTTTTTTTCGAGCGCAAGAGGAGCCTCGTCTAGAGAAAGAGCCGACAGGCAAAAAACGAGGGAAAATAATAATCAAAGCGGGAATACAAGTAAAGGCTGTAAATTTAGCGTAGAACACAAGCTCGAGCTTGCGAGCAAGCGCGCGCGAGAGAGAGCAGGCGGGGTGGCCGGGCGGCACACGACGACGGGAGAGAGAGCTAAGCTGGTAGTTCTCGTTTTCGCGCTAAAGAAGTGCGCGCGAGGGGGGGGGGGCTTTTTAGGTCAAAACGATACTTTAGCAAACCTTTTCCTTTCAGACTATTTCCGTAGTTTTGAAAGTCTTAAGAAAGTGTCAAGGGGGGCGGGGGGGGAGGGATGGGGAGGCCTAAGGCGAGAGTGTTCGAAAGATCTCTCGTCGCGCGAATCTAAAAATACGCGCGACGCGATTACGACGGTGTGTAAGGGTTGGGTGGGGAAAGAGCAGAACTATACAGACACTCGCAGAGAGACTTTGGAGGGAGACGAGTTGGAAGCTTTAATGGAGCGCATGCACTTGTGGACGCGCAGGTATCCCGCTGACGCTCCACGGCGGGCGGCCGTCCTCGCGCACGTCCCAGCGGAGCAGCGGCTTCGGCCCGACGACGGGCAGCGCCGGTAGCCAGGGCTACGGTGCCGCCGGCGGGGCTGGCCCCGGTCCCGGGCGCAAGCAGAGCAGCGTCGTCGCCGAGGGCAACAGCAGCAACTCAGCGAGGGCGCCGCTGGTGCCGGCCTCGCGAGCAGGTGCGGCCCGAGCCGCGGCTATCTTGCTGATCTCGTGCCACCGGCAGGCGGCCGCAGCCAACGCACTCGGAGCGGCCAACTCCTCCTCGGGCTCGATGACCTTGCCCGCGCCCCCGGCGCCCAACGGCGCCAAGCACCGGCGGGCCCTCAGCGACGTCGCTGAGGGATCGTCCGACGGCCTCGGTAGACACGCCGCTCCTCACTTGCTCGACTCTCTCTCTCTCTCTCTCACACACTATCTCTATCTCTATCTCTATATACCCATTTCTCTATACCTATATCTCTGTTCTTTTTTACTCTCGCTAAACTGTTTTATCTGTTATCGTGTATACTTCGATTATCTCTCTCTCTCTCTCTCTCTCTCTCTTTCACTGTCCTGTCTATTCTCTCGAGCTACATATCTGTCTATTTCTATATATACTTCCGCCTATGTCCTAATACTTGGCTTACTTTTTTTCTATGATAAATGGAGCTTCTTCGAGGACTATATGGTTGCCTGGTTTCTTTATATGTGTCGATGTCACGGTTTGATGTTGTGCCTTACTCTTAGCTGTTTTATATACATCAAATGTTTCGTTGTTTTTGTTATTGTTTTTTTTATTGTTTCAATGTCGACAAATGTTATCGTTCATTATTCTGTTTGTTTACACTGCGAGTCTTTTTTTTTCCATTGGGCATAAACATTCGGAAATTTTTTATCGATTTTTTTTTTTATGAGAATCCATTACTCATTTCTATATAAATAAACATTTTTTTCCTTTATTTTTCATTTTCGAACATTGAATTATTATTACAAAAATTGGTGTAGTAGCTTGCAATGCTTTAAATTTCAATGACGTTTGAATTTACGCGTTGATTGTTACGTTTTTTGGAGCTGAATGCATTATTCTTATTTCGACAATTTTAGACAGTTATTTTTGTTTACAAAATCAGTCTAACCTGTCAACAAGTCTAAAATTACCTGGTTTAGAACGTTTACGTAGAATTCATTTTTTTTTCTCACACAAACTTCTTCGAGAGTTCGTTAAGTTTTTTTTCAAGTAAAAAGAGATCAGGAACCTTCTTGTTGAGAATAAAACTATTTCGGTCGACATTTTAAAAAATTTCCAATAACGAGACAGCAAGATGGCAGCGGTACACAATATATTAAATTACCTACATAAAGCACACAATAGTGTTTTCACCGACTAGTGGTAAGGATATAAGCCACATCAATATCATTATTAATTAAATGAATTATCATATATTTTTCTATTCACTCAATATTGATAATAAAAATCATGATTTTTTTTTTCAAATACTAATTAAATTTTTTAAAGAGAAAATACGAAAATAGAATGTCTTAATTGAAAAACTTAATTAAAAATTTTATTTCGCAGTACATTGGTCAGAGATCAAATTTATTTTCCATCGCATCATTTTCTCTTTAAAAAATGAAAACAGCAAAAACAAGCATGTCAATTTAGTTGCTTATTGCTCTTGTTGCGCTGGCATTACTATGTTAGTGTGTTTGTGAAAAATATGACTAGATACGCTTGTCGTTTATTTTTGTCAACAACAATTAAACCGTCAGTCAATTTTTTAACAAATCATTAAAAACAAAATTAATTAAAAACAAAGAAAAAACAAGTTGAAATACTGTTCTGTCAATATCATTATAATAAATTGCATGAGTGCCGTGTTCTTTTTATCAATGTCCATGCATAATCGAGTGTTTAGTCTTACCCGCCTAATTATCTGTACATTTCTCACGTCCAATAAGACATTTAAAAAAAAACAAAAATTCGAGCAATGTTTTTGAAAATCCGATAAAATCACGTTGACTATCGCGTGCAAAAGAAAAATGAAGAAAAGTATTCAAAGAAAAAAGCAAAAAAAAGAAAGAAAAATAAGAAACGAGCAAAGAAAGAAGGCGGTACGAGTGAGGGTGGTAGGCTAAGGAAGTGACAATGCAGCTCTAACGCCGATATACGTCGCTCGATTCTCCAGGCTCCCGACGGCCAAGCCTAGCCTCGATCCACAGTTCGACCTCCTCGGCGAAAAGCTACAGCGCCCGACGCTTCGAGCGCGAGCGCAACGAGAAGGAGCAGCGCTTAGCATTTGCCGAGCTCAAGCGCGACCATCAGCAGCAGCAGCAGCAGCAGCAGCAACACTTGCTGCTCCAGCAGCAGCAGCAACCGCAAACTGCCCCGACGCCGAGCCCGAGGACGCCTCACTCAACCGACGAGCTGTTACCCTCGGTCGAGGAGGCCACGGAAATTTTTTATAACGAGGTGAATGTTGACAAAAAAAAGCAAAAAAAAAAGACGCGATCTGTCATGGTGATTTTCATCGGAGCTTTATATATATTAATGTCTACATGCTAATATCATTCACAACTGTGCGTTTATGCGTTATATGAGCCTCGAGAGCCCCTAGCCACTCCCCCCCCCCTTCTTGCCACCCACTATCCACCCCTCGAGAGAGAAGCGCCTGGTTATTCATGCGGCTCGTCCGTGTGTGTTCGCTTTTGAATTTTGCAGCAAGTTGCAACGACATCGGGGACGCTGGTCGGGCCGACGGCCAACGGGGCGAAGAGCAAGCCGGCGATGAAGTCGACGGGCGTCATGACTAACGAGCCGGACACGCCGCTCTTCGAGAGCGACGCCAAGCCCGGCACCTCCGCCTATAACCGCTCGTAATCGACCGCTATCTCGAAACTTCTGCCTCATCCTCTCCTCCTACACGCTCTCACACATACACACACACACGCACGCATACATAGACACATTATGCACACCCACGCACAAGCACACGCGCACACGCTGTGCTCTAGCGACGTATACACTAGAGCAAAATAAGGACTCGACAGATCCATTTGCCAAGTAGTGACATACGTGCGTAGGCCTGGCTCTGCCTGCGTGTGCTGTGCGCCGGTGTGTAAGTGTGCATCGTGGTATGTACCGCGCGACTCTATTGGATATGTAGGTATATTTATACATATACATATACTATAATACTTGTTCCGCTCAGCAGACGACGACGTTGATAGCGATATTGATGATGGCGATGATGATGGTGGTATATTATATAGACACGTAAAAACGCGCATTTCGATTTATTTATTGCTGCCACTCGGAATTCGGTGTGTTTTTCAGTTTGTTTGATTTTTTTCTTCTTTTTTAACGTGTGTATAATCTCGCGAACCGAAAAATCGTCTGAGACATACAGACGTTTTAAGGGGAGGGATAGGGGCTTTAGTAAACGTCTGCTATATGCAATACCTTCCTTCTTGCGATTTTTAATTAGGACACACGAAAATCGTTGGGAAACAGGGGATGAGAGTGCGGAGAGGTTGTAGGATTTTTTTTTCTTTTTAACCACCACGTATTGCATATTATTATATAAAGGGAAATTACGCGCGAAAAATTTGTATAACGAGATGTACTTCTAATTAATATGTAAAATAGTCTGTAATTAAATTTTTAATTGACTCGGATGTTTTATACGCGTTTTTTCATTTTTTAAGTTTCTCTTTGGATTAATTTTTAGGAGAAAACATGACAAGCAGATAGGCTCGATGTTTTTGAACGCGATTATTATAATTTTTTGTTAATCAAAGAGTCTGTGACACACGATCAAAGTAACTTAGTTATTCGCGGAATACGTGGGTGTATTGCCGAAAAACATGACTTCTACAACGTATATGCGCAGTATGTCATAGCCTAATTTGTTGACAATATATATATAAAGAAAAACAAAACGAACTTATTCCCCTGCTCATCCGTTTTTATACAGTTTTAAAATTTTTATAATGTGTTTAGCCCCGCGATTGTTTCAGCTTCCAAAAAAAGCAGACTCGACTCCGTTTTTTTCTCTCGTATAAAACTGATAATCACATCGTCTCGTTCATTGTTTTATAAGAAACAAAAAACAACAAAAAAAAAATAGATATTTTTTATTTTCGTTTGCTACTATCGTATAAAACGACTAAGCATATGTAAGAATAAGATGCCTACGCACATGCAAATGTTTGCAGAGAGGTTCTGCAAGTGCGAAGCAATTTGGTGTCAAGCGTGTCAGTCAATATAATAAATTTTAACTTTAAATAAACACGAGCTATTTCCGCGAATTAAAAATGGCAAAAATAGAATTTTTCATTATAAAACACAGCAAAGATTTATCGGTTATTTTTACGAACGTGTACATATAGATGAAATACAACTTAATCCTCGAATCAAAATTTTTTAAATGAAAACAAATTCTCCTCAAACGCAACAATCGTTCAAATCGTACATATCAGGATGGTTAAAAAAAAAACATATTTTCGCACTTGCAGATTTCCAGTGAAAAAAAAAGATGCATGCATTTATAGACATAATAAATAGAACCGAATTCCCAATTGCATAAAAATAATAAATGACGATATCTTCGAATATAACGTACGCTGCCTTTTTCAAGACGAACAAAGACAAAACAAAACAAAACAGCTCTCAAAAGCAAATTGGTTTACCTGCAGGAATTTTTTGGCGCGAGTTACCGTGTACGACGAAATAAATGTAAGATCGTTTCGTATACCCCATGCCTCCTCCGACATCTAACGAGTTAACCCTATTATTAAAATTATACATATATATATATCATGTTAGATTATTCAAATGTTATTTTATTATTGAAAATTTATTATGTATAAACTTGAAAAGTTTTAGGTACCAAAAGAATAATTGGTCGAAAAAAAATGCAAGTTATCCGTGAACATTCAGTTGTTTCCATGCAAAGTCGTCAAACGAAATATGTACTTGATTTAAAGTCCACGAAAAATCAGTAATGATTGAATGACGAGAGAAAAATTGATGTGCATGATGTTTATAAAAAAAAAGAAAAAAAATGTCGATGTTAACAGCGTTATTATTTTAGCCAATTTTGAATGTTTACTGTATTATACATTGTAATATAGACGTTGAGCCAATAAAGCTCGTTTTTCCTACGTGACTGCCAATGAATTATTGCAGATTCCTTACTCTTGACCCAATTAGCAAATATAAGACTCTTATTTATGGTGAACTAAATACTTTTTATTTCAGCACAATACAAAAGACGCACGTTTAGTTAAGTATCACAAAGTCTTGCATACGTTTTTAAAAAATAAACTTAAGTAACCATTAATTTCAGGGGCAGACTATAAATTGCAATACATAAATTTTCAATACTGTGAAATCGTAGCTTAGAATTTTCGTTAGGCTCACTGCCAGCGGGCATCAGGATCAATCGAAGCATACAAAAGAAAGGGGGCGAAAAATCGGGGATTTAATCGACTTCCTCGATGGTTGGCCCAGCACTAGCCTGAGCTCCAGAGGGTCCACCAGCCGGTCCGCCCGGCATGCCGCCAGCCTGATAGAGCTTGGTAACGATCGGATTGCAGATGGCCTCGAGTTCCTTTTGCTTATCGGAGAACTCCTCCTTCTCGGCGAGCTGATTGGCGTCGAGCCAGGCGATGATTTCGTTGCACTTGCTGATGACGGTGCTTCGGTCCGACTCGGATATCTTGTCCTTGAGCTTGTCGTCCTCGACGGTGCTCTTGATGTTGAAGCAGTAGGACTCGAGGGAGTTCTTGGCCGATATCTTCTCGCGCTGCTGCTCGTCCTCCTGCTTGTACTTCTCCGCCTCGTTGACCATGCGCTCGATGTCGGCCTTGCTCAGCCTGCCCTTGTCGTTGGTGATGGTTATCTTGTTCTCCTTGCCGGTCGACTTCTCGATCGCCGAGACGTTGAGTATGCCGTTGGCGTCGATGTCGAAGGTCACCTCGATCTGGGGCACGCCTCGGGGTGCCGGTGGGATACCAGTCAGCTCGAACTTGCCGAGGAGATTGTTGTCGCGCGTCATCGCCCGCTCGCCCTCGAACACCTGGATGAGCACGCCCGGCTGGTTGTCCGAGTACGTCGTGAACGTCTGGGTCTGCTTGGTCGGTATGGTCGTGTTGCGCTTGATGAGGGTCGTCATGACCCCTCCGGCTGTCTCGATACCCAGCGAGAGGGGCGTGACGTCGAGCAGCAGGAGGTCCTGCACCTCCTCGGACTTGTCGCCGTGGAGGATGGCCGCCTGGACGGCCGCCCCGTAGGCCACAGCCTCGTCCGGGTTGATGCTCTTGTTGAGCTCCTTGCCGTTGAAGAAGTCCTGCAGGAGCTTCTGGATTTTGGGTATGCGGGTCGAGCCGCCGACGAGGACGATGCTGTGGATCTGGCCCTTGTCCATCTTGGCGTCGCGCAAGGACTTCTCCACGGGCTCGAGGGTGCCGCGGAAGAGGTCGGCGCAGAGCTCCTCGAACCTCGCCCTCGTGATGCTCGTGTAGAAGTCGATGCCCTCGAAGAGCGAGTCGATCTCGATGCTCGCCTGGGTCGACGAGCTGAGGGTGCGCTTCGCCCGCTCGCAGGCCGTCCTCAGCCGCCTGACCGCGCGCTTGTTGCTCGCCAGGTCCTTCTTGTACTTGCGCTGGAACTCCTGGATGAAGTGGTTGACCATCCGGTTGTCGAAGTCCTCGCCGCCCAAGTGCGTGTCGCCGGCGGTCGACTTCACTTCAAAGATCCCGTCCTCGATCGTGAGGATCGAGACGTCGAAGGTGCCGCCGCCGAGGTCGAAGATCAGGACGTTCTTCTCGCCTGCGGACTTTTTGTCGAGGCCGTAGGCTATGGCAGCGGCGGTCGGCTCGTTGATGATGCGCAGCACGTTCAGGCCGGATATGGCGCCGGCGTCCTTGGTCGCCTGCCGCTGGGAGTCGTTGAAGTACGCCGGCACCGTGATCACCGCGTTCGTCACGCTCGCCCCGAGGTAGGCCTCGGCGATCTCCTTCATCTTCACGAGCACCATCGACGAGACCTCCTCGGGGAAGAAGGTCTTGCTCTCGCCCTTGTACGACACCTGGATCTTCGGCTTGCCGGCGTCGTTGATCACGTTGAACGGCCAGTGCTTCATGTCGCTCTGGACGGTCGCGTCGTCGAACCGACGGCCAATCAGGCGCTTCGCATCTGCAACGAACAAAATTATTACCGAATTAGTTCGTGTCGCTTTGGGGAATTATTTCGTTGGCACGAGGGAGAAAGAAGATCCGTCTCTCACCGAAAATAGTGTTGCTGGGGTTCATCGCGACCTGATTCTTGGCCGCGTCGCCCACGAGACGCTCGGTGTCGGTGAAGGCGACGTAGCTCGGTGTCGTTCGGTTGCCTTGGTCGTTGGCTATGATCTCGACTTTGCCGTGCTGGAAGACGCCCACGCACGAGTAAGTCGTGCCGAGGTCGATACCGATCGCTGGTGCCTTCGTCATTTTTTGTTACCTGCAAATGTTTATTTAAAAAAAGGAGTATTAAAGAGATTATTCAGAAATGAAAAGTAAATCGAGAGTAGCGCTGACGAGGGAACAAAGCAAAGGACGTGTGTATAGCGCTACCGCAATAATAACCCTAATGGCTTTCGCATGATTCACCTGCGCGGCTGCACTGTATGGAGAGCGAGAGAAAACGACGCGTGGGCGAGCAAGTTGCGCGTAGGCGTCGAACACGCCGTCTCTCCCCCTCGGCCTGACCTTTTTTAACCTTGATACCGAGTCCTTAACATTGATAACAAGGAAAAACACTAAACTATGAAAATTTCAAAATGTATACAATATGATTATTCGCCGCGATACGAAGTTTGTCTCGTTACTTATATATAAGAAAAAAAGATGCGTTCGTAATCGGCTCGACATTGCGTTCACTTATTTCGCCGGTGCAGATATTGCGTCAGCCCTAAGTATAATACACCCGTATACGCAGGGCAAACGTTTATTCGTCTTAACCAAATTTTTCGTCGACAAAAAAAAACTGGTGCAATCGAACAATCCAAAACGTTTTCTAAGATCACTCGTTCTCCAACAACCGCTTTACAAAACCCGAACAGACACAATTAGACCGTCGGTATCTCTCACCTGTCCTCGTTCCCTTTTAATCCACCGAACACCGCACAACAGTCTCGCCACGAAAATCGAACGCGCTAAACCGAGAGTGTGAGATTATTCGCACTGGTCAACTGGCAGCTAAGCTCTGCTCTACTCTGCGCTTCCCGCCTCGTCTTTTAACAATGCCAAGAGCGACTCTTCTCGAAGCTTCGGACCAATCGGCGCGTACAGCGGATCGGCCGCGCCTTCTTTTGGCGGTAGGTAGAGCGTCGCAGGGAGAGAAAGGCAGCGCGGGTGGGGTTAATTTATCCTACAATCGATTAATCCAAAAGGTAAGAATTCCGAAAAAATATTTAACAACTTTAAAAATATCCGAAATTTTAGTAT
>JAPYYQ010002400.1:0-28757 GCA_030522585.1 Anagyrus pseudococci
TATATATATATATATATAGAGAGAGAGAGAGAGAGAGAGAGAGAGAGAGAGAGAGAGAGAAGGGGGCTTTATTGAAGCGTGAATACGCGTTAAAGAACAACTCGAAGCAGGGAAAGTGTCAATGGTGCGCTCATGAGAAGTTAAATAAGGTGTAGCTAATAAAGACTAAGCTGTTATGGCGTGGATACTTTTATCATTTTTGTTACCTAAACTGATGATTTTCTTAACGATTATGATTAAAAGCAAGCAAATGCTTTATTAACTTGCAAAGGTAACTTGACGAAAGGTTTAATGGATCTAAGATTTGTAGGAATCAGCTTAAATAAATAAAACAATTTGCTTTTCAAGCCCTGGTGATTGATCATTTCAAACGTCAACTTATGAAGAACGTACTTCGTCACACGTAATCAGCTTAAATGAGAGTAAAACCATCTTATTAAGTGACAACATGTAATTCAAATCATTGGAAAACTCTGCTTTACATGTATAATTTTTTTTAATAAAGTCTAAGGTATAGAAAAACATAATTTATATATTTTTCAGAATAATTTGACTTGCACGTATTGTATATTATTTAATACGAACTAATTTTTTCAGTAGATAGCTAAATTATTATTGCTAATCCTTCTGACAAACGTCTATAATATAATTAAGATTCCAGTATTTGCTGAGATTTATTCATCTATATTATTTTTTCATTCCAAATCGTAAAAATGACTTAACTAAATACGGTACTGCAATTTAAACTTATGCATGTAAGTTTTCATAAATAATAAAATCCACACCGAACAGTCCTTAATTTCAAGCATTTTCACTTTTGACCTGTCATTAGCACTCAACTATTTAATGAATCAGCGTTCAGACACTATTAAAAAGACACCAATATCTCAAGATAAACCAGTAAAATTCTATAGATCGACTAAGCAAGTAAGAAGTATAAAAATGAAAAGCCACAGACCTTGATCACACTCTCGGTAGAAAAAGCGGCAAGTGTATCGGGAGAGGGGTTCGATGACCCAGCAAGAGCTAGGCTTTCTCACACGGACGGCTCCGCACTCAGCGACGGCCGAGGTGCGACTGCGAACTTCGAACCTTCCTCACCGGCACTTCTTCGGCCCATTCGCGTCCTCCGGTTATGCCCCCCCCCCATCCGTTCCAATGATCACCTTCCCTCTCTGCTCTAGCTCGAGCAGAGCGCACGGTCCACCTTACGTAGCGGCACAGGCCGCTACTTCGGCGACTACTCCGTCGGCCTGCGCGACATTATGATTACTCAGGCGCTTTCTCGACATACTTAATCGGTTACGAACTGATCGAACGTTATATGTCCCCATATACCCAGCAGTTATAGCCAATTGAATACCTTTTATAGCATCGTCATAATACCCTAACAAGCAATATCTTTTCGTTTTTATTGCTCTCGACAAGCAAAACATTTGGTTTGAACAAAAACAGTAAGGCGTTAAAGCCAATCCGGTAAGGTTGCCAGGCACACACATACGCGTTCCTGCTGTCGTGGTAGACGCAACAGATGTGATTACCGATTGGCCGATGGGCGGACGTGAAACGCGTGCGTTTGATTGAATACCAATTGACCGTAAGGACAAGCTCAGTTGTGCGATTCCAGCCCCTCGCCTCACACCAGTTTCTCGTAATAACCGAGTTCGATAATTTTCATATTTATTGAATCCGAAATCATTATTGTACCAAATTTTGGAATTTCGAGTTTCCCTTTTTTGGAATAATAATTCCCGAGAGGCAATCGCGGTCGCGGTACAGAGTCGTAGAAGAAACAGGTGTTTTACCAGCTGATTACGCGATAATGTAATTTGGCCTTTGACTTGGCACATTATATGTATACACATTATTATCTACGGAGTGCGAGCAATTCATTGATGTTTACTCAGTATAAAGAATGTTTTTTAAAATTTTATCTCGAATTATACAGACTTTGAAATACACAACATAATCCACCCGTATATACTCTTATCGTGGATCCAGGCGAAATATTTTCCACGAGGAAAGTAATTTTTGGGAGCTCCCACGAAAAAAGGGTCCGAAATACCTTTGGTGTACGTTAGCTGTATCCGCTTACTCATCGCGAATTGACCAGTCTTACTTGGCCCTTGAGCGGCGGCATAGTACGCCCGGCGTCCACTTAGCCACGGCACCGCTGACTTTTTTTATTGCTGCGTCTGTAATATTGCCATACTGAACGCTATAATATATTTTTATCTAGCGTATGATGCCGCAGTAGATTATGCTAGAAAGTATACAGAAAGCGTTGAAACGCGAAACTACGAAGATATGCGCATGAGTAGCTTTGATTTATGAGAGCTATTAAACAATTTGTGTTTCGCCAATAAGCGCGCAGTTACGTAGTTTTATTGTGGCCTCTTAATGCTTGGCTTTATGGCCGAATCAAAAGGTATGAGAGCTCGTTATATTTTTCAAGCGGATCTTGCTAACTCGCTATAAAACTGCACAGGCCAGTGCGTAAAGCTAAACAAAATTCGCTCGACGACTCTATAAAATTATACAGAAAATAATGTCGATAATTTAATAACGTTAGAATTCGATAAGAAACTTGAATCCTGGCAAGTCGCGATAGGCATATTCGCGATAATTGCCGAGGCGAATGAAGAATGGCTCGCTCTCGAAGAAAGAAAAAGAGCCAAAGGAAAATAACGAATTCCAGTAAAGTCGCGTTATAATAACGAGTTTCAATGCCGAGAGCAGGCCGAAGGATAATTCTGAATTGAAGTAGACGTGACGGGGCGTATCTCGATCGGCCTTCAGTCCGCCCCCTCGACAATATCGCAAGCGTCAAGGGGCAAGCATGGCCGGCTCATTGCCGCAGCTACCCCAGCTCTCGTACAGGGGGGCTTTAGCTTTTAAGCTACAGCCCCCGCGCGATAAAAATCTATACCTGCGCGGACTCGAGGCCTTTTTAGGGCTTGCTTAGCCTCGGCTCTTGCAGACTAGCCGACATGACTGCGAGCCCATTAAACGACGATATATATGTGTGTGTGTGTGTCGCGGGTGCGCATTTTCTCTAGTTTTAATAGGACTAGCTCTCTTGTTTCTTTATTTTAATACCATCTAGACATGGATATCTTATCGGACATCTTATGTGACTTGAAAACTTATTACCATGCAGGACTCAGAATGTTTCTACCCTCTAGAATCTTTTACGGAAAACCCTTACGTATTTAGGAAATTGACAATATCTAATAAATTTAAGAAAAATATTTTCTTCCTTGTTATTTGTTGTTGTTTTTTTTAAATACTTTTTTCAAAGTTTTCAAGAGTATTGTCTATGGTGTCGCTCAGGTAAATTTATTCTCTCAACTAGTGTAGTTTACTCTATATACAATATGATGATGCAGGTAATGTATATATGCGCTCGCGCGTGTGTGTGTGTCAGCTGTTTTGATACTGATCGAAGGTTTGACGAACAGGAGGTTTGTAGTTAAGGAGAATCCTTGAGGCCGGAGAGACGCACTGGGAGTGTAGCTCTGGAGACAAGTTTCTAGTGAGCTTCATGCTGTAGCAGAATAATCAGTGGCTCTACAGGAGGCCCTACAGAGCTTGAATAAAGTGGGGTCTTGTAATAAGCCACTAGCTCCTTTGGTTGATTCTCGGGAGAGTCTGTCTTTGCTTTATTGATCCCGAGGACAGCGTTGATTTCCAAACAATCACGGTAGCCTCTATATTTATCATGTCGCTTGTATACCTTGCTGTCGACTTGCAAGTTTTAATCGTGCAGTTGCCTTTATGAATGATGGCTTTGCCATTTAGATTAGTTGGACGTAGGGAAAGTTATTACTAGTAAAGGCTAATTATTCAGTTTACGTTTAAACATGCAAAAATAATCGAATTATTGTACTCTCTGCTGTTGCAACTTTATGCTTTATGATTCATTATTATTCTGTTTTCATTAATATCAATTATTATATTATAATGTTTTATCACCCTTGAATTTAGCCTACAATTGCAAATGCAGATTAAAAACTTTATTGAGTTGCAAACGTCGGAGAGTCTTGAAACCTTTTCTCATTAGATATTATCAGAAAAATAAAGTTTTATAGCGACATTGATTTCGCTCAAGAAGAGACTGAATAAGGAAGCTGGATTATTACAGTAAAATAGCGTACTTTTATTCCCAGAAAGATCAACTTGAGCAAATGTCAAAAGTTTTTAATAGACTGGCCAAGGTGGCAAGTTGCCGAAGCTGATCGGCCAAGTAGTGTCGAATTATGAGAGAAGGTCGATAATCTAGGGCCGAGTGGTCAAGCGATGAAACCTGCAGTTCTAGGCTCAAAGTTATTCGACGGCAGCAGTCGTCCGGCAAATCGAATCAGTGTCCTTTCCTCGGCTATGCCTTAGCTCGCAACACTAGTGCGCGTGGTTACCACGTGGGAGGTATATAGTATGCACCTAGTGGGGGCAATCTGCTGCGCGCGCGTAGCTGTTAGGCGGCCCGAGGGAAAAAGATATGAGAGACGCACGTGTCCGAGCGCAGGTGCAGCTGCTGGCCGCGGTCGAAGGCCACGGCGGCCAATCCACTTAGGCATATTGGATCGACCAGCCGGAGCTTTGAGCCCGGCGCGCTACCAAGGCGGCTGCATTAGACCAAAGTCGCGCGCTAAAGAACCGACAAATCTTCATTTTATTTACTTCATCATATTTTCTTCCCTTCCTCCCTCTCATCTGGAATTTCGAAGGTACCTCGGGACCCATGACAAGACGACCACTGCGACGAGTGGACTTTGCTGGGGCCAGCTGCGCCGGCCCGAGCATAATTCAAGTAATTTACATTCTCTATGTAACAGTGCACTTTTATTTCTAGACTTATTTTTCCCGTTTTTTTTCTTTTTACAATTTTCTGTGTGTTATTTGTACAAAATATTATTCTATCAAGCTGAGGTATTTCGCTATAAATTTCATTTATTCCGGAGGGGATGCTTTCATTTCGCACGTCTAATCGAATTGACTTCAGGGCTTGTGTATTATACGGCCTGTTATTAGAATTGAAAGTTGGGTAACCTTCGAACGATGTATTTGCATACATAAAAAGCAGACTACCGTGTCGCAGTGTGGCTGGATAAAAAAAATGTTTGATAAAACCTTAAATAACATGAATAAAAAAGCATAATAACAATGATAATAATGATGATGATAATGATGATAATAATTAACAATAAAGAATGTGTGTGAATTTCTGAAAAATTTGTTGCCTCGTAATTGTCAGATTCAGCAAATATAAGAAATTCACAGCTGCTTAGTCGCGTGTTACGTGCTCGTAGCTAGTAAACAAGAGCAAAAAAAAGATTGCATCAATGATAATGACAAGATATTCTGTATATCTTATCGCATCGCCGCGAGTAGGTTTCTCTCTTGGAAACTTGCTCTCTTTCTCTCGATAAATTAATCAGAATAAAGAAGCGAATAAAAAATGAAGAATCTTTCAGCTGCCGCATTAGCCAAAGCAAACGCGATAAGTCCAATTTGTAAAATCGACATTGTCGCCTTTGTCGTCGACGTATATGCACGTCGGGCGCGCAGTCACTCATGGTTGGCATAACACGGAGGTGCGCGATCGGTGCTTTTCTTTAAGACAGCCCAGCCCTGCTCTTGCCCTTTTCCTCGTCAGCTGTTACGCGGTTGTTCGTGCGCGTCGCTGCTCACCCAACAGACCTCACGTGGCCGCACATTAAGTTTGTTAGAGCCGAGTGAAGCTCGTGTGTAGAACGTGCCTGAACAACAAGCCTGCAGCTTCCACTAGCCTGCTAGCCAAAGTTAAGCTACAGGAAGAATAATAAGTCTTGTCAAGTGTCGAACTGGTTATAGAACGGAATCGAGATTGCGTCTAAGTGCGTCGTGAGTTGTAACGGAGGGGGGCCAGAGGTAAGACTTGGACACTTTGTTTCAATTTCCTTGTTATTTCTTTTTCTTTATCAACGGCCTTACGCGTTGCGCGCTCTTTATGCTAATAAGCGCGGATAATACGATACGACCACTCGGATCCCCAGCGATTTAAAATTGCAAATTGTTCAGACTCGCGCACGCGAGAAGCCTCGTTTGGCTCAATTATACTATGAAAAGCGCGCGCGTAAGAGAGAGAGAGAGAGAGAGTGAGGTAAGCGCATAGGTAAGAGAAGAAAAATTAACAAACGTCTTAGAAAATTACCGTATACCGCATCATTTCGCCAGAACAGCCGAAGGTGTTTAGGAAACGTGAAAACGTGCGATACCGCGAAATTCGAGTAGGTGGACAAGAAGTGGATGTGTATATATATGTAAGCGGCGCGGAGGAAGGAATCGTCTGCAGAGGTCAGCCGTCCGAGTCAATTGTATTCGCCAGTGTTAGCGAACGCCTGCGGTTTTATTTCGACCCGGCGACTCGCCAGATGCATTTTTCCCTCTCTCTTTGTTTACAAGATTCACTCGCTGGACCATGTTCCATGATACACGATACAGCTGACTGTCATTTTCGAAGAGCATTCGAAAAGAATCTAATCGTCTCAGATTCGTCGCTATCCGTTTTTGCGGAGGGCCTCTGCTCAGCTCTCTCGAGCTAACGTCCATTATTCCGGAGATTATTTTCTTTTGTCTATCTATCTCTCTTGTTTGGTTTAGCGCTGATTAAAAAGCAATTCGGCAGTTGTAAATTACGAGAGGTTTCGAGACGAATGGACTTAGAGCTCAAGATTATTCTGTCGAAATAGTCTCGTAAAGTTTCGTGCAAATGAAAGTCATTTTGATAAGTGCTGACGAAAAAAATGTAAACAACTTACTGATCTTTGATATATTTTTATTTGACGGATTGAAAATAATTTGTGCGTTGTGTAATAAAAACTGCTGCTTATAAAAAAAAGGTCATCAATATTTTTGTCTTTTTGATTGCGACTTATCGTAAAAATGTCGATTGCGCAAGAGAGAGAGAGAGAGAGAGAGAGAGAGAGAGAGAGAGAGGCCTGAAGCAAAATAAAGATTGGCTTTGTCGAAACTAAAAAGTGAGGTATATCTATGAATAAAAACTGCCTTTTTATTAAATCCATTTAGCAGAGGCGTCATCTCTAATGGACATATGCCGTCGCTATAGTCCGAGACGATTCCCCCGCCGACTCTGATGATACGAAAAGCCAAAGCGAAAGTACATTTCGAGAGAGAGAGAGAGAGAGAGAGAGAGAGAGAGAGAGAGAGAGAGAGAGAGGTTCGCGTGGGACCTGCTACGTTCTTCCCCCTCGAGAGCAAGCAGAGTCAGAGCGCGTCCGTACTGCTCGACAGTCGCTCTTCTTTATTTCCACAGCCGCGTCGATTGTTCGCGCATTATTAAAAATAGTCGATATTTTTGGCACGAGGCTGCTGCTGCTGCTGCTGCTGCGAGAGAGCGTCCGCAGGCAACGCATTTGCGGTGAGTATCTCGAATTTGCTTAGGCACTTTCCGGCCTACTGCTTACGCGTGACACGTGTATTCCGTTCAGGCCGCGAATTAAATATTGCTTTTTTATCTCGCCACACTTGTCGCCAGCTTGTGAGGAGAGCAGCTCGAGAGGAGGAGGAGGAGGAGGAGGAGGAGGAGGAGGAGGAGGAGGGGGCAAACGGGAACCACGAGGAATCATATGTACTTCATTCGATTAGCAATTCAGCCGAATCGATTAATTCAACGTTGCACATATTGCAAACGGATCTCGGCGCAATTTGAATTTCGTAATGCCAGCAAGGCACTCGGAGCTTAGCTTAATACACTTTTACTTAGACGGTATATGCATAGAATTTTCAACGTTAAACGTCAGCTGTACTGTAATAGAGTAAAGGGAGCGCAGTTTAGGGTCGGTTGCGGACGCAGTAGAGCCGAAGCATTCATTACAACTCCAGTGGACTCCTTGGCACCTATAAATATCGAATCGAGTCAGCCGCGAGTAGATCGGACGAGAAAGGCCAAGAGCCGCAAAGTCTGCTGCTGCTGTAGTTGTCGGGGAGAGCCTTCCTCCTTTCCGCGACCTAAAAATACCAAGACGACACGCTCGCGACTCTTTCACCAGCCTTTCCTCCCGGCCGAACCGGCTCCATCCCTCTGTACTGTAGGCGCACGTATACACTACACGTACAGCCGCAACAACGAGCCTATAAAACAATCTTATCGTCCAAGGCGTCTCGCGCAGCCGGCAGTAGCTTATCAGCAAAACCGCGCGGTAAGAATAACAGTCCATAATTCACGCGACTTGTTGGCTCGTTGGATATTTATTACTGTTTTCGCTCTTACACAGTCGGCCTCTAACCGTCTGACGTCGACCTGGCCCATCGACAAACTCAATGCCTACTCGGTAAAATGTTGGCTAATCTGATCGCGGCTCTAAGACGTCAGACTGCGGCTGGAATAATCGGCTGATTAAATTTTAAAATCGGTAAAACAACTAGCTGTAAGTTTAATCAAGCTAAGCTACAGGCAAGTGTGCCTGCGTGCGTTGTGCGTACAGGCTACAGTCGCTCTTATCGCTGATCTCGCAGGTGAATATCGAGGGTCGACACTACGTGACGAAGATGAAGACGACGGTTATTATCTGCTTACGCTTCGCGCTCGTATACAGTGAAAATCTTTGGGCGTTTTTTCCTCTCTCCTTTATTGTTTCTCATGGAAGTGAGTGATCGGTAGTTAGATCGGATGATTGATCCTCGGCCGCTAAGAGCTTTGCTCTTTAAACGCAGGCGGTTAGAGAGGGAAAAGGAGGGAGAGGATATCCTCATCGCGGCATTCGATTCGCCGACTGACTAGCGCATTTAATTACGCCCGCGCGCAATTACGTCTTTGGCGCTCTATTAACGGGCTCGCGAACGCACGAGCCCGTCAGTTTGCGGCTGAGCTCCACCGGCGAGCAGAGCTCCTCTTTTAACTGCACAACAGCCTTGCGAAATCGGCGTAGGCCCGACTCATCCGCTAAACTCAAATTATTCACGAAAAGTCCTCTCCTTGATTCTTGACTCTTGCTTATTTGCTTATTGGTAATTTTCAAAGAATATATATGTTCAGTTAATTGTGTGCTGTGCTGCGTGGATATCCGTGTGAATAAGTTGAACAGTTTTTTTCATGGGCCTTAACCTCGATTAGGTAGACTGACGACTTTTAAGGTGCATTCGGTTAGAGACAAGTTGGATGGTTTTTACCTATTTCATTTGCGGATCGATCGCGTTAAATTAAATTTATTCTTGTTGCTAATATCAACGTCTTTCGCATGCTGTTAATTTTACACGTATTTTTAATACCGTCTTTACATTGGCAAGTTATCAACACTTACTTTCCTTATTAATTATTCTCTGTCGTTACTTAAGTTGACGAAAGTATATTTATGAATTAATTAACAATTTTCATGTAAATCGTTAAACACGAATTATGAAAGTTACTTTACATTTTCTTGTATGCCATTTTTTCTCCTCGGAAAATTACTGCTTCGTACATCTTTTTTTTTCTTGAATTATCGAGTTAAATTGATACCCAGCTAACATCGCTTTCTCAAATCTACAATGAATTGTAAAGTAGATAATAATGAAGTGGTCATAAAATCGAAAGGATGTAACAGAATAATAATTTAATATAATTTAAAAAGTAAAAGAAAAGTGATAAAAATGATTTTAGATAATGTAACGCTGAAATGCAAAGCCGTATTAATTCGAGAACTGGAGGCTAAGAATAAACGCCGTTGAATTATGCTTGATTGTAATACGTCATGTGTATACGGTCAATAGGTCGAAAACAATGCGATTTTAGCAAATTCTAAACGAAATTCGCGTGCGTTGAGGCCAAGCTAAATTTCATACAATTTTTAGCACGGATTGAGGAGGACTGCTTACTGAGGGGGGGGGGGCTAAATAACCACTGGAATACCGAGTACGACTTTCTAAAGTCAGTAATTAAATAAAAAATAACAGCTTGAACGCGACCTTCCGTCTAGATTCAATAATCGCTGTTGTTACAATAACAATTAATAAATAATACGAGCAATATTGAGCCCAAGCACACCGCAATTGTCGTACCAACGGCAATTATGTGTAATTTTAACGAAAGCGACTCTTGCTTACTCTCGTTATTGTAGTAAGGTCGACAGCAACTTTTTTGTACTTATATTGATTGAAATGTTTCGCGCTAATTACGATTTTTTTCTTTTAAATCCTAGTTTCGTGTTAATTTAAAATAGACCAAATCATAAACAACTTTTTTTTTTAATAATTTTCAAAAGAGAAAAAAGTCGAAACGCAAACAAATGCCGCTTGTTTAATTGTAGGTGACGATGGTAAAACGCAGCAGCCAAGAAAGAGCCATTGGCGCTAGTTCGTAGATGACAAAATGCCAGAGGCCATCTAAAGCAAACAACAGCCGTCCGGCTACTATTTAACACTGTAATCTGAAACTGGACGGCGAGTCACAAAAGTGACAAATTCCTCGATAAAGCCGAGGGACAAGTAAAAGCTGAGATAAGCTTCTTGATATTTCGTACACTTTTTGGCACTGTCGACGTCGCATCAGTTAATGATAGAACCGCGTGGTGAGTTTTCCTCTACCTCTCTTTCTCTCTCCCCATCTCTATTGCTCTGTATTTTTCGTAATGTATTTTAGATATTATTTGTTTTTATTATTGCCATCTAACTTTAATTTAGCTAATACAAAAATTACTTATTAAAAGCACTTTTTTAAAATACGCAACGATAAAGGTAATAACAGCTAAGAGTGTGAAATATTCAGCAAAGTAAACATAGCTTCATTTTGATTGATTTGGCAAGCAGAGTAAAGTAGATTTTCTTTTCACAATCAACATGTTGTTTGTTTGAAAATAAACCACGATTTTTAGCTGTAGTTGATATATCTATTTAGAATAATAATAGTAATAAAAACAAAGGCTTATTAAAAATTTTTGCTTTTTCAGTAGTCTTTGGGAATAAAAAACTCCTGGAGGTTATATCGTGGATATCAGTGAAGAAAGCAGAGGAAGAATAGCTTGAAAAAATGTCAAACGTCGACAACGATCTGGAGGAGGTGATGTCGCACCTGGGGGAGTTCGGTAAATACCAAGCCTGGCAGTTTTCCCTGCACATAATCGGCGCGTTGACCGCTGGCCTCCACATGTTGACCTTGGTCACCGTGGCTGCAGTTCCACCACACCAGTGCGACATCACGCCGATCTACGGGGACTTGAACGAGAGCTTGAATCTTGGCAACTCGAGTCTGCTGCTACCTCGTGTTATCGACAGTTGCAGCTACTTGGACGAGAACAATCAGAGCCAGGCTTGTTCGTACTGGACTTACGACACGACTTACTTCCAGTCGTCCCGAGCCATCGAATGGGACTTTGTCTGTTCCCGTAGATGGATGGGCGCCTTAGCTCAATCCTGTTACATGTTTGGGGTATTCATCGGGGCCGTTACTCTTGGTAGTATGGCCGACAAGTATGGCCGTAAAATAATATTTTACGTATCCTCGGTGGCCCAGCTATTCTTTGGGGTGATAGTAGCGATGGTGCCCGAGTACTATACCTTCCTGCTCATCCGATTCCTCTACGGTATTTTTGGCTCAGCCGGAGCTTACATCACTGGCTTCGTATTGACTATGGAACTAGTTGGTGCATCGAAGAGGACCGTATGTGGAATATTGTTTCAAGTGGCATTCGCTGTTGGTTTCATGCTGGTCTCAGCTTGGGGTGCACTGATAAAGGACCGATTCTGGCTGCAGATCGTTTACGGCTCGCATAGTGCCTTTCTCTTGGGCCACTGGTGGCTTATGGACGAATCACCGAGATGGCTGTGGGCGCAGGGTCGGGTGGGTGAAGCTGTGGCTATCGTCCAAAAAGCCCTCCGAATGAATGGCAGCAATGTTCAACTGGACGTGGAGAAGTACTCGAACATTAGAAAGGTCGAAGTGTCGAGAGAGGACGACGTCTCCTACAGCGGCGTTGATCTTCTGAAGACTCCGAATCTTAGACTGAAAACTTTGAACGTTTGCTTAAACTGGTTCGCCAATTCCATTGTTTATTACGGCTTGTCTTTGAATACCGGCAATTTAGTCGGCAATCCTTATCTAATGATGTTCCTGAGCGGACTAGTCGAAGTTCCCAGCTACATTCTCTGCTGTTTATTAATGGATCGCACTGGACGTCGATGTCTCATTAGCACATTAATGCTCATTGGGGGGATTTGCTGCATCAGCGCCACATCGTTGCCCAAGGACGTTGCTGGAGGGGCAACGACTACAGTATCCATAGTACTCTTCGGCAAGGCTTGCATAGCAGGCTCGTTTGCTATAATCTACAATTACACAGCAGAATTGTTCCCGACCGTTCTACGAAACACAGCTTTAGGAATCGGATCGATGTGCGCTCGTCTCAGTGGAGCCCTTACCCCCATGATCATGCTTTTGGATTCGTTTGATCCCAAAGTACCAGCCACAGTATTTGGTTTCATAGCTCTGCTCGCCGGATTTTTGGCGCTTTACCTTCCCGAAACTTTGAATCAGCCTATGCCTGAAACTTTAGAGGACGGTGAGAATTTCGGCAAAGGAGACACCTGCTTCACCACCTGTTTCCAACGTAAGGTCAGAGACAAAAGATCCTACGAAGTAGCACTTCAAAAGGTAGACGATGATAATCCAAAGTGTTAGCAGTAATCAGGTTGTCGATCAGAAAACATTTTTCAATCATCTTTTCTTTTACTTCTATCTTTTTAATGATACGTTATATTTTCCAAGTAATTATTAAGCTTTGACAAGAAAAACCCATATTGTGGTAGATAAACAAGACGAAAATAGCTTTGATTTTTACCTAGTCTAGCGAATACATTTCGATGTACACACGTAGCAGTAACTGGTTTGTTGCTGATTAAGACTCTTAGAATAACAATCAAGACCTACATTTGAAGAGCGGGAGAGCAGAAAATACAGTCAAATTGTTACGATAGCACTCAGGCATGTAGTATCGAGTGAAAGGATAGAAAATGTAATCGCTACAATTTATTGCGGTGTGGTAACAATGCATAAATCATTATAGGATGCGCTGCAAATGAGAGATGTATGCATCGTGCAGTAAGCGATAGTTTGCTTTTGTCAAGAGCGTGACTATTGTTATTTACGTCGACTTGGTGTTGTTAGTTGCAGCGATGACGATTTGAAAAAAAACAATGAAATATTTGCGTTTTGTTTATTTCTTCTTATTATTCGTTTTTTAACAGAAGCTGATTTTATTTTTTTTTACGTGATAGTACATTTAAATAGGTAAAGCAAATATTTTATTATCATTTTTTTACTATTTTGTTACAGAAATAATATGCTCAATAATGATTTTCAAAAAAAATAAGCCTCTGTAAATAATGTCGTCAGTGATTACACTTATGTAGAATTAGCATTTGCACATTATAAAGCCGTAAAATTAAGTGAAAATGTGTAAAAATTATGTTTGTATTTGTGGTGATAAAACAAAGTGACAAAAGTATAATATTGTACATTTTATAAATGTTATCGTCTCTGTAAATTTTCCTTGTATTTTTCGACAACTTTTTATTAATGTACAAATTAAAGAAAGACTTTGTCGTCTTGAATATAAAATAATTTTTACAATAAACCTTTGTAAACTTTATTGTTTTTTTAATCAATTATTTTATTTAAAGATGCGAAAATATAATTTTTTGGAATTTTTAAACGTTTAGTATTTATCCTTAAAACTATAAGAAGTTTTTCTTTTATCTTATCAATAAAAAATAAAAAAGATTGGAATAGTAATAATATACACAGTCAAACACAAGCGCGCACCCACATTGTATACTAATACAGTATTGTTATGTCCATTTAAGTTTTGAAAAACTTTTACTTTTGTAATAAAGAAATTGAACTTTTATTATGTAAAAAACTGACGCGTTAAAGTTTGCATACAACCTATGGACTATTTTCCAGTTCGAAAATCTTTCCCATCTATTTTGAACAAGCTAACGGAAAAAGTTGTCCGGCAAAAATGCCATATTTAAAAAGTTGGAAAGCGCGCGCACGCAAGCCTTCGTCTAACGGTCTAACGGAAAATTCTTTTGATCTTTTTCAGATAATTTCGCTGCATAATCGGAAGCCAACGTGCATTCATGATATTTCTATTTTGCTGCTAATAAAAGCCGCGTAAAAATATTACTTACAGTTACACCGTTACATGGTCTATGGATTCTGCATAAGATTATCATTATAGAGATAAGGCTTTTATAAAAGTATTCTTGTTTAAGCGAGTTTTGACTAATAAATTTTTTATACCACTGAGAGTGTGTTCACCTTGCAATATCGTTGTATGTACTAGCATGAGCAGATAGGTCAGTCGTCTATATTATCAGTCGGGGGTATGTACGAAATAAATAGAAATCCAATTTAAACTGAATACATTTGTTTGTAAAAAGACAAATTTAATACGATTTATTAATATGTTTACAATAACTACAGATGTAATTTCTGAAATACATTGAATGAAAATTCATGCAAAAATGTAAATCTGGAAAATTTTAATAATCAAAATGGAAATTCTGCGAAAGAGATATTTTTTTAAAAAGCATAAATATTCAAATGTTTTTCATATAATCATCTCTTAAATTTATTCGCACTCTCTAACATTCAAAATTTATTTTCTCAAACAGTATAACAATAAACGTTGCCCAGGAAAACTATACTCCTGCTGAAATTGCGGCGAAGAAAAGTATTTGGGAATTTCGCGGCGAATACTAATACATTTCGAGGGTTAGCGGCAAAGACTAGTCGACTAGTCTTCGCCGCAAAAGTTTCCAAGTACTTATCTTCGCGGCATTTTGAACTGTACTAGTTTTCGACGGAAAAAATCGCTAGTAAAGAAAGCGTAACATCAACATTAGAGAGAACAAAAAACAACTCAATAGTACAATTACTCGTGACTATTTGTCTAAAGTAAACTGTTGCTCGTCTCATGTGTTAATCCAGATTGTTTTTTTTTTTTTTAAAGAAGGCAAATTTTATTATCTGTGCTAAAGCTCAGAGAAGCATGTAATGCTTAACGCACCAATAAGTGATTTAACGATGGAGAATGGACAGCCAGGGCTGGAGGGCTGGAGGGGTATTAATGTCTCGGTATTACGCGCGTGTATACTCGGATCGAAAGAGGGGTTGCTGTACGACGAGCAGTGGAACGTGTAATTAATAAAACTCCAGCTTAATGATTTTATCGAGAAACATCCTGAGGTAAGGCACGGGCCTTTATTGTTCAATGATGCACTTTTATCTCTAATGCTACGTACGTTTACGACCTGTCTGCGCTAGAAATTATTTATTTGTATGTTCGCACTCGAAGGCAAATATTAAAAATTACAAAACCGTTTTTCCGACCTCGAGCTTATCCAGCGGAAAAAATGAAACCTTCGCTCGTAAAAACCTTTTCTCATGTACAAACGTCAAAGCTAACGACAGGTATAATCAGCAGCATTTGGCTGTAATAAAAGCTGCGCTGAGTGTATAACAAAACTACGTTGGTATTAGTTGGCAAAAACGAACGGGTGAAAATCAAAATGATATCTGCAATTTCCCGTAGCTTGGCAGAAAGTTGCCACGTCAAATGCTTTTTGAATTCCAGACTAGTCGATTAGAACTCGGTGTCATAAACATCAACTAGGAAGAAGGTGGAGGGGAGGGCGCGAATCTTTGAATTCTCAGCTTGGTAACGGGACTTTGATGATCGCTGAAATAAAGCTCTCGAGGCGTGAATGCGCGTCTCTTGGCTCTTTTCTCTGCCGATGAGCGAGCCCGGTGGCGAATAAAGCACAGAGCTGATAAGTGGCCTGTTACGTTCAGAACTCCTTCTCTCTCCTCCATCCAACTCGTTCTGCCTCTCTCTCTCTCTCTCTCTCCGATCTCTCTGATCCGCGCAAAAAGCAGCCCAAGCACCGTTACTCGCTGCCGTCGAATTTTACCGGCTTGGAAAAGCGCGCGCTATTAATTCCCTTGGAGTTCTCTCTGCCTCCTTCATCTCCTGTTTTTCTGTTTGTATTTAATATACGGCAGCCGAGGCACCGTAGCTATTTGCTCTTTCAAGCGGCGGGCCACGGAGCGCTGGAACTATTGACGCGGAATCGAGCTAGTAGCCGGAGAGGCGCGCTCGGTAGGCACGGCTAATATTTGATCTCGTCACATCGGAGAGTATTTCTTCGCCTAGCGCAGGTGGGAGAGGAGGGCGCGTTGACGATGCTAAGGCATTTTAATTTTATCAATAAAATTTCAATGTCGCCGTTTTTAATAAATGCGAAGAATGTCGGTAGACGTGGACGACGCGCGAGTTGTTGTTTAAAGCCCGAGCCAGGATAATTGCGCGAGCTTGCGGCGCCTGCAATAATCAGGGACATTTTCTTGCAATTACCAGAGAGAACGCCGCGCGGACGTGGCTAGATAAAGTAGACAATAATAATGAAGAATGTCGCTAACGCGTCTCAGGCATACGTCGCTCAGCAGACAAATATGTATACGTAACGCTCGTATATATTGTAGAAAAGCTAAGCGGAACATGTGCAGGTACGTAGGTGGACAGACACATGCACCTACAGCAGCTCTGGAATTCGCGATCGTAGCGCACGCGATCGCAAGCTGGTTTTTATGTCCTCCGGCCTACACTCGGCTCTAGGCGCTAGCGCTACATGCATGTCCTCCAAGAAAATCAATCCCAAAGAAAAGGGAGAGCGGGAGAGTGTACGTCCTCGAGAAATATCCGAAGAATGCCCTGTCTTTCGAGTATATCGCGAGAGTCGCGGGATCCACGGGTCGATAACAGTCTTGCAGGCAGCCCCTCGCGAATCCTTCTCCTTTATCAATCGCCAACAATCCAGCCCCTTGGATTCTCGCCAAGGCTATCGAGGTAATTGTGGAAAGAGTGAAGAGAGAAGGTGTACTGACCTGCTAGTGGATGAGCCTCGGGATAACCGGCCATGCGCGGCCTTGGGCGTTCCAGCCTCCTTATCAGAGCGTACTCTGTCCCCCGGCGGATCCGGCGGCCGCGCGCCGAAGCCACGAGGCTAGCTGATGTATCTGGAATTCCAACGAACAAGGATCGAGCCAGCGGCTTCTGGCTCCAGTGGGCCGGAGGCGAGACGGAGAGAGATGAGCAGCGAGCGCGGGAGCACAGAAGGAGAGCCTGGAGCCGCGGAGAGTAGCGCAGGCGTGCTGCGCCGACGATCGCTCCTCGCAGACTACTTCGAGGGGCGGCTGCCGACCCGCGCCGAACTGCAAGCGCGCGCCAAAGAGAGAGAGAGAGAGAGAAAGAGACTTGCCGCTCGTGTACGTTCGTCGCACCTCTGTGTGCCGCCTCTGCGTCCGCGCGTATGCGTGTCGGCGTATAACCGTATAAGAGAGAGGGAGTGGCGCGCGCTTGAAAACGCTCGGCTTTCGGAAAACGCCCCCACCTCACCCCCACCTCCCTGAGCCACCCCACGCTTTTCACGCCTCTGCGAGTCCTGCGTGACCCCTTTCCACCTCGGCGCCTTTTGATACCGCTGTCACTGCTGCTGCTGCTGCTGCTGCTGCTGCTGCTGCTGCTGGAGAAAGAATGAGAAGAGAGAGCGGCTTTTGAATAATCCAGCGGACTTCCTGGTGTGTGAGGAAAAATACGTAAGGCTGATTATGAGCGCATAGGCTGCACCGCGGCTGATGCCTCTCGCTCTCTTGTGCTTTTGTTCGTCTGGTCCGGCCAGCTCTTGATGACGACTTTCACGTCCTGATCTCTCTCTCTCTCCCTCGCTTGCTCTTTCTGCGCAGCTGGCTCTTGTAGCTTACACGACTATTTATCTCGCTTGTTTTTGATTAGAGTCGAGCAACTTTTCGTGTTATGAGAGCTCTGATGACGTTTCAGCCTCTTATCCGAACCAGACATTATATCTATAATTGTCGCGGAGCTTCTACAACGGCAAACGCACGACAAATGTCAAGCCGAAAAATCACGCGGCCGAGAATATGTGATAAAAAGCGCGGCGGCTCGTTTCTTCAGCGTCCTGAACGACTCGCCTACCTTTCGATCTCTCTCTCTCTCTCTCTCTCTCTCTCCTTTTCCTCTCTCTCTCTCTCTTTGGCTGCACATTGGCAAGTGCGCGCGCGCGAGTGCAATGACTCTCGGCGAGAAGCAACCGGCACCGGTTTGCGCCGTGTCTTGCATTACGTCGAGAGACTCTCTTTGTGATCGAGAGAGAAGAATCGAGGATCCTGCAAATAAGGCCTGGCGCTTTAATTTGATAAACTCAATAAAATAGAAGGTTTATAAGATTATTCAATTGGATTATATATGAGGGCTATCAAAAATGTGACGATTTTGCATTGGCCAGCCAGGAGGGCAGGTGAGAAAGGTCAATAACATTGGAAGCTCGGTTGCAAACGCCCGAACGTAGGCAGAAAACAGGTTTCGCTCTCCGAAGGGGCGCGGTTATAATAAACATTTCCCCAAGCCGGTTTCAAGAATGCCGTTCATGAAGCTTATCTTCCTGCCCTCTCGACGCTCTATTGCGTTCATTTATATTATTTTTCCCCTTCACCCCCCGCTTCGCTCCCTCCCCTCCTCGACTTGTGGACTACCTAATTCGCTCGTCTATTCCATCACGTAAAAATATTGAAATGCTTATTGCGAAAGATTGAAAAAATAAAAGGACAAAAGAAAAGAAAATTAATGAAAATTCGTGGTGTGTCAATGAGGATTGTAATAGGATTCTGCAGAATGGAAAATTTAACCTTTAGCGAGCTGAATATGCCCAAGCGCGTTTCTAGAAAGCGCATTCCAATAACGATAATCCGCACTCGACGGATCAGGGCGCAAAATTCTCTCTCTCTCTCTCTCTCTCTCTCTCTCTCTCTCTCTCACGCACACGCACATGCTCTCACACATCCGTTGTACGATAATCGAGGCTCGACGACTGGCCGACGGGAATCCATCAAGCCGTAAGCTCACGAATGCAGATCTAGAGACGAATATCGATGGCTATGAGACTCGAGCGTTCTCTCCTACTGCTATTTCGAGAAAAGCTTCATTGATACTGAGAATTGTTAAAACATTTCTTTTTTTATAATTTGCTTGAATATTTATATATACAACTTACTATTATGCATCAAAATTGTTACATGTATAAATAGCACTCTCTTTATTTCGAAGACGCCTATATTTTTTTTAGTTATAAAGTTTTATTTTGATGTAGGAGCTCATCAAATTTTTTAGTTGAGAACAGCACTTTTAGTATTTTCTAGGTACCCTGGTAGAAATCAAGCAAGATTAAGCATTTATTAACTAATAAATCGGATTTTTAGCTAGTAATTGCTTAGTTAACTAAAAAATGCTTAAGCAATACCAGAGTGTTTATTTCTCATGAAATTAACAATTTTAAGTGTAATATTCATGCACCATTAATTAAATAACTATAGTTGGATAAATAATTGATTTATTTAAAACTTGATACAAGCAAAGAAAGAAAGCGTACGTCTGCGTGTAATCAACGAATTAATCAAACTGACTCGCAAATAATACGTATATAACAAATTCCGAAGTCATTTAAAGAGGTGTACGTCAAACAAAAGACATTTAATAACGATAATTACATGAATTTCATAGCATTACCTTAACGCGATTTTTTCACATTATTCATATCGTAAGGCACTGAATGTGTTGTCGAAGAGTGACAAAGTAAAAAATTTGTCTTTTATATCTTTCGTCCAAATATCGTAAATTTTTACTAAAACAAGTAGAGTATATAGTACTTTTTATATACGAGCATAGTACATAATAAACATGATCGATTTTAAAAGTGCATTCGCATATAATTAGAGATATATTCAATATGTACACATTTTTTAAGAGATAGAAAAATAATGATTCGACACACGATCATAGCTTTCTTCTATAGTCTTTACAGATATATAAAAATACGTTTTTCGCAATATCATACATAGTATATATTATTATTTCAATTGATTCGTCAGCGCACAAGGCAGTTTATCACTCTCAAAATTCTTGTATTTTGTTTTTTTTCTTGTTGTTTTTATAAAATAATTGTTTAATTTGTCCATATAACCGTAAACAGACGTACAGGAACGGCTGATGAAATTGGCTGTAATGATATGATGATATTCTGTTACGTACCGCGCGTCTATATGTATATAAAGAAAACATTTTGTGCTGGATGATCGTTATGTATAACAGGTGATAAACATTCGTTCATCCGCTTCTCCAGCTAAACAACGAAAAATACTTGCTTCAACTGCAACGATAAAAAAGCGCACTGTTAACGATTAAAAAGATAATAAAAATTTAACAAACTCAAAGCCACTGTTTGACAAATAAACGCGTCGATCGATCGGAAGGCCGATTGAGTACGAATAACGCTGAACCGGTAAGCGATATCAGTCTCTTGTGGTAGACGCGCTTAGTGGGTACGACTGCTGCGCAACTGGACGTCTCGAAGAGATAGCGTCCGGAAATTTGTCTCAGTCCTCGTCCGTTTCCTGATCGGCGTCGAGGATCGTCTTGAAGTAGAACGGTTGGAAAGGATGACCTTGACCTTCATAAAACTTGCTCATGAATTCGACCCTAAAAAAGCCATCGACCATTGATAACTATCATCATCATCATCATCATCATCAACAACAACAACAAACAATTTTTTGTCAAGTTACCAATGAAGCCGCAAAGTGTGGAGAAAGGCAGAGAGGCCCTCCATCACGACGAGAATAGCGACGGTAAAGAAAGCCCAGACGCTGAAGACGACAAAGAGTACCCCGGCCTTGAAGTATTCCTCCTCTTGGGCGGCGAGGCCTGCGTGCATTATCCGGTTCCACAGCACCTCGGACAGCTGGGAGTGAGCTAGCGAGAGAGCCCAGAGCCGAAGGTAGGAAGCCGTGTGAGAGACCGTCGAGAGGATGTACTCGATCGTGTGGATCGCTTGATGTATCATCACTTCGCCAAAAGAGTCATCCTCCTCGCCGTGAGCAGCCGCAGCAGCTCCAGTCGACGCGGATGCTCCGCTTGGACTTGCCGTTGAACTGTTGTTCGTTTGCAGCTCGATGTCTTGCGAGGCAGAGCCGTTCGACTGTAAAATCGCTCGTTTGAATAATAGCCAATAAGCAAAAGATTATGGATCGTTGTCGATAGAGCACGCGCAGGTAGAAGGAGGAGGAGTTTAATTTTTACTTACGTAGACCTTGCCCTTGCTAGTCCTTTTAGTGCATAGTATCCAAAGAGGCTTGCCGAATAGGAGAATTGGCACGCATGCTATTGCTTTGTAGAAAAACGTTTTCTGCACAATGTTTTGATAAGGAAACATGTAGCCGTTGCCGCAGTTTTCAATTGGCTTTGGATCTTGAGCAAAGAGCATCATGTTGATAAATGTTATAAGGATCGATGGAGCGCAAGATTCCGATAATTCTCCTGTACAAATAATAATATACGTTTAAAATACTCGTATTATCGCTTTGGCTTTCATATTTAATGTATATTTTAAGCACTTGTTTTACCTTGGAATTGGGCACTGTAGAGTATCCACTTGAGAATCATAAGACCGGACATGTATCCAAATAAAATAAGTAAAAATATCAATTGCGGAAGGAACTCAAGAATTAAGCTCGAGTACTTTCTAAAAGATCTGAAAATCAAGAGATAAGCTGTGGTAAGATAAAAAAAATTTACAAGTACACTCGAAAACTGTGATTAATCGTCGATTAATTCATCGTGAATTTGATAAAATAAGAATAACAATTGAGCTTACATGATGTTAACGGCATTCATGCAAACGCCAAAGATCATGTGAACGACTCCAAAAATAATGGACAGTTTCATCTTGTAGGAATTCAAAAAGATTATTTTGTTCTCCGCAAACATCCAAATTGGATCCATACCAACCAAATAAGGCGAGCCTTGATAGCTGTCTTTCGGATTAATCATATTCAGATGGGTCGTGTTTACCCTAGTATAATTGAAAGCGTCGCTTACGTTCCATTTCGAACCAAAAATATTAACAGATTTGGAGAAGACGTCATTGTAGATGATACCCGTGTAGATCGAGAACAGGCCCATCAACAAAATTATATAGCGACCACCAAAAAAGATGTTCCAGATTTCGTTACTCGATCTTTTGGCGAGTAATTGTTTCTCCCAAACTACCATGTATAAGCCGAACATGAACATGATAAATCCTGAAAAAACAAAAGGCGAAAATGAGAGTAGCCGTGTGCGTGTGTCGGATGCTGTGGTGGAGATAAAAGAAAAAAGCATGACTTACCGTGACCTGCATCGCCAAACATTATACTAAAGAGGAAGGGAAACGTAATAATAGTATAAAGGGCAGGATTGGCTTCGCGATAGGAGGCGACGCCGTAGGCATCTATCAAATTCTGAAAACCCCGGGTAAATCTGTTGGTTCTGTTAAACGTAGGCGGAGCTTCATCGGTATGTATCACATTGAGAAACGAGGGAATAGAGTTGCCGCAGAGCCGCTGAAAATAATTAATCGGTCAAGACTGGTTCAGTTGATCAGACGATCCAGGCGAAATAGTCAATGATTTACTAACCGATCCTTCGCTAAGGCAGTGTTGTACAATCGATAGATCGGCCATGGGCACCCAGCATTCTCCTATGAGGCACTTCTTTGATACGTCCATGTTGAAGAGGTTCATCGTGTGGTAAATAGCCTTCATTTTCCGAACCATTATGATCCAATTGGGCAGCTCCTTGGCAACATTGTGAAGCACCCGTTGCCGGTGGTCGTGAGTTTGATTGAGCACCTGCAAGTACGGCCAAGCTAAGTAGTTTGAAATTCCAAGAGAAGGAGAGCCGGCGATGCCGGCATCGGGCCAGAGGATAAAGGCGAATCAGGCTGACCAGGTTGAGATCCTCCAGTCGCGTCCGAACTCCCTTTTGCATCTCCATGCGCTCGGAGTGAATGCTCGGGCAGGGGTAGAGGGAGGCGTGAAAGCCGCTGCAGACCTTTTTTATTCGGCTCTTGAGCTGCTCGCCTTGGAAGAAAGCGACAAAGGCGGTTTTGTAAATCTCGTTGCCCTGCCGGATTAGCCAATGAAAGTTTAGCAAAATAAGCGGATACGACGCGTGCAATTGCAGGCGAGCCGAGGCGAGCCGAGGCGAGCCGCAGCGCGGCCTCAACTTACCGTGCTCGGGTCTTCGAGAGGCTTTTCAAGACTGGCCTGACGCAGGAAGACGTTGCCGCGCGAGATCCGCCAGAGCATACGCTCGAAGGCCGGCATGCGCTCGCGGTTTATCACTCCCGCGACGAACCTGAAAAGCGTCAAGCCAAAGGATGTACGGTCTCTTGCTAGAGTCGTCCGTTACTCCGTCAGACGATCAGTTCTGTCGCGCTGTGCTCGCTGCTGCTGTTAAGGAGTTGTCGAGGGGAAATGGCCGGGTGGGGGAGGATGGACTTACTCTAGGCGCTCGCGTCCGGTGGTGTTGTGGGCCTGGGGCTCCTCGTGGATGAGGGCTCGGGTGATGGAGTCGTTGGCCTCCTCCTGTTGGTAGAGAAGAAGAAGCGAGCCTTGATTCTTCGAGAAAGTGTGAAGCACCGATAACAGTGAGGGAACGGGCGCGCAAGGGCAACGCTACCGAACTACAGCTAGCTACCTCGCTAAAAAACACCTGGGTCTTCTCGAGCACGTGTCGCAGCTCCGTCAGCTCGAGGTAGTTGCTCTTCAGACTCAAGGCGTTTTGGCTGAGCTCGAGGATGTCGTTCTCCGTCTTCTCGATCCGCGCCTGAAAGGTACTTGGATTCAACAATCCTCCTTCCAGGGGACACATTTAACCCTCCACCTCTCGAGGCTTTCTCTCGGAGTGGCTGCGGGGCCCCCGGGGCCTATGTATACCTACCTCGAGGTCGATGATCTCCCGGGGTATCGGAGCGCGTGGTAGCTCGCTCAGATTCTCCTCGATCGGCACCCCGTCCTTCTTCACCTCGGCCTCGATGTAGCGCAGCTTACGCTCCATCTCGTCGCAGCGGCGCACCTCGTTAACGAACTTCCTTTGGAAGTAGTTTACGTCGATGTTCAGCTGAAAAAGAAGACGAGTCGCCCGGCTAGGAGTTATCGCCGAGTCGAAAAGCAGAGAGATGAGCTGCTGGCTCTAAGAAAAATACATACATCGCGGAACTGGACGGTTCCGGTCTCGCCGAGCTCCGATACCGAGAGGTAAGCCGCCTCTGGCTGGATGAAGAGCTGGCACAGAGCCACCTCTTCGCTTCGGAACATCGCCCCCATCTTTCCTCGATTTCTCGCGCTTGCCCTTCTCCTTTAGCCTCTGACACGATCTGCTGCTGAAATCGATAATGCAAATGCTCAACTTTTTCCTCCAGCCTACTTTCAACTATAGTCTTTGCTCGAATTTTCATTTCATTCAATGCCTACATCTTTTACAGATTTTTTTTTTTTTTTTTTTTTTTGTAATTAATATAGCTCGTGTGTGTGTGTGTAAATAAGTAGAATTACGAGAAATAAATAAAAAGCGCTAAATTTGCCGAGGCGTTATTGAGTTGGCGCTACGCCTCGGCAACGTTGAAAAAAAATCAAAAGAGTTAACATGAAAAGACTAAACAAAGCTTATGTATTTTCCCAGTTGCGAGTCTAGATGCCGACGACCTTATAGATATATAAATTACAACGATTGAGAGCGTCACGAGGTGCTTATTCACTGGGTTCATGTGATGTCCGCTGAGGCCACAATAGTTACGACCTCTGTAGCGTATTATCTCCGACAATCTCTATTAATAAGCTTTAAAAAATTTGTTGCCACTACGGTGTCGAGACAATTGTGTATTCTTTACATTAGAGCCTAAGCGCAGGTTGCTGAAAAATTTAAACGCTTGAATATTATGATGAAAAATATCAATGGTACAATGTGAAGATTGTCAATGCAGCGTTTCGATAAATATAATTATCATTTTATTGATAGTATTTGTAGTTTAAAGATACGTAAATTGGACTAACACAACAACGTAGATAGTATAAAGATCTTTAACTATATGTGATATTACAAAATCTCGGGAAGAAAACAATGCAGTTAAAGTGATAAGTAAAATGTTTTGATGGATTATCAAAAATTATTGCTATTATCTTTTTTTTTAATTTTTAATAATTGTTTTAGTTTTGGAATAATTGCTGCCGTAAAAAATTCGTTTTAATTCTGCAATCAAAAAGACGTCGAAACTAAATTTCAACAAATTAAAGTCAACTGCTGTTGAATTGAAACATAAATAATGAAATAATAATTTTGAAAAAAAATTTAATGAGCTGAGGAAGTGAAAAAAGACTTATGAATAAAATAATATTGCAATGTTGAATAAAGTAATAGTGGAAAGTTTGAGCGTACGTGTGAAACTAATCTGAAGCACGAGTTTTACAATTAACTTTGAGTCTCGAGTGCTACGAGGAGCCGATTGTTACATAAAAATTCTCATCGCTACATCGTGTGTCTTGTCTTATCTGACGTGTGATCTGTTCCAAGATAAGAAAGTGGGCTTGGAATTTAAGTTAAACAAACTTGGCGACACGATTTTCTCCAAGAATGCGAGCAATACCGATAATTTGTTGGACGATGAACATTTTCACGGCAAATTGCAATCAATTTAAAATTTTAAAATTAACAATGAATTTCTGGAAAGTAAAACTTCAGGCGCCCCCCCTCCTCCGGCCCTTGCGTTATCCCCAGTGCGTTTTCCAACAAGTCAATTATAAATCCAAGCTGATTATTTGCGATAGATCGTGTGTATAGAGAAAATAAAAGATGGGCTTCTCGGAAGCGAGTCTGCAAAGTATTTGAAGCGCAGCACTAGCCGGGCACCGTGTGCCGAGAGCTCACGTGCTCGGGCGCAGCACATACCTATAGGAGCGAACGAGGAAGCACGCGGCGTTCCACCTGCAAGACTTTCCCCCTCGAGCAGAGCGAGACTCTCGTCGCCTCTCCCGACTAACCGGGCATCAACCACTCGCGCACCGAGGTCAGCTCTCTCTCTCTCTCTCGCGAACGAGCGAGCGAGCGAGCGAGCGAGCGCACTTGCCAATTACTTTCATGCCTACTTTGCACAACTAACCGCTTCATCGGCCCTCCTCCTCGCCCCTTCACAATTCACTGTACTTACAATTTATTACTCGGCTTTTTATTTTCTAATTTGCTCTCAATTACGAGGCCTGGAAGCTAGACGGACGAAAGAACAAATAAGATATTCTCTCCAGCATTTATCCGACACGTAATAAAATAACAAATCACTCCGAGTTACGTCAAATTTGTAATACCTTTTGCTCACCGCGTGCGTATTTTAAGCGATTTCAACTAGCCAATGACAACAACAATAACAGCACTGAATCAAAGAAGCGCTTAATATTATCGTGTTGCGTAACAAGTCTTTGGTCTAGAGCGAAATAATAAAAATAAAAAGAGCACAAGCCGATTACAATGTAAGACTTACAGGTAAGACGAGCCGAGAGAGCTGTAGAGGAGAGCTATAGCAGCAGTAGCAGCGGGCCAGTTTATAGTAACAACCAAGCCGGACAGCGCGTCTCAACTGCGCGCGAGCTCGGGTCACGCGCGAGTCTCGCACATAGAGAATATAGAGAGAGGCCCGCGCGTCAAGCCGCTCGCGGTCTGCCTTCCTCGCCGAGATAAGCGAGAACCTGCCTCCCCCCTTTCTTTCCGAAAGCTTATCAAGCCTCGGCTGTTTACTTTTCAGATGCACAAGCTCTGCCGCGCAGGTGAGATCCATAGCGTTTGAACAAAGACGCCTGTTTAAAAAAAAAAAAAAAAACAAAACAAAAAAACAAAAACAAAATTGGACCTCTATACATGCACTTGTTAGCTAGACAACGAAGTTATTCCGTTAACTCGGTGACTTTTAAATGTGCCAGGTAGCTCCAACTCTCATAGCGCCCGAGCGATTAAGTTTGCTTATGCATATATCTGACCCCCTGACATCCTTCCAGCCACGAAGGTTACCGATAAGCGCAATGGATTTACCTTTCTTCTTTACCCTCGCACTCGTGATATTAATTCGCAATGTAATTAGACGGACTGTTGCCGAATGCTTCAAGTGTTCAGCAAAGTGTAGTTCAACGCGAGCTTAACGCTTTAGTGAAACGAAAATTGGAAGTAGCGACAATTTGTTAGCTTTGAAACTTGCCACTAGCTATTGTCTTGCGCAAGAAGCTTATCGGTATTGTTATCGGACTTTATGATGCTGTTAAAACAAACGCTCATTACTTCAAGTGCGGAAAAAATTGTTTGTTGCCTGTCGACGTTCTTGAAGAATGTGATATTTTTTTAAGCTCTAATGTCAAGGACATATCGTTTCATTCATTATAGCGCAGTGTATAATATAATATAAATTAATAACACGTTTAGTTTTTATTTTAATTGTATTGTTTGGAAAGTTAATTAAATTATCAAATTAGCTTGAAAAAATCTTTGGCAAGTAACAGACATTTATAAGGCTCTAATAACGAGATAAGGAAAAACTTAATCTCACCGTAATACGCGTGCCCTTGCGATAAAATTGCGTTACGGGAAGAAAAGCTTATAGCTCCTGCACTCGCGTACTTTTCTTTAGGATTTTTATTTTTATATCATCAAGTAGTTTTTATGACATGTCACATGAAATACTAGCGCTAACGGTATCAAATAAAAAAGCTTATTATATTCTTTTAGTTAAAAATTTATTCCATGACGTTGAGTATTGCATTAAAATGTAAAGTCAAGAGAAAAAGAATAAAAATCAAAATTACGAATTAATAAAAAAATAAATAAATAAATATTTGTGAGTTGATGAATTTATGAAAAATTAGAAATGAAAGAACTTGAGGCAGTAGTGTCGCGAAAGTAAAGCATTGCCGCATGGAATCAAAACGAACGCTCTACTCGTTTCATAATTGCCGCCAAAGTCAATTTAAACGGCAGCCTTGCTTCCCCAGGCAGACGCTAGATGTCTACTTCAATACTGTTTCCCGCAAGCAAATTTCATTGCCGAGGACGTATAACGAAACCTTTTCTTCCGCGTTATTGACATCCTTGTCTAGCGGGAGCATAGTATTCAATGATCGTATAGTGAGGGTACTGATGCTGACACCCATTGACAAAATCTAATCGTATCGGCGGGTGCCTAATGTGCGCCCGTTTTGGTACAATTTTTGGGGAGCCTCTTTACTTTATAAGAGGCTGTATAAAAAAATGTATGATTAACAACTTTATTAAATTGTAGATTGCAAACAAATATTTATTTGAATTGAGCAAAATTCCGTTAGACAATTGCGAAAGAGAGGTAATTTGTTAAAAAGTCTAGAAAAACATGATATTAGAGTGGAGGAAGTAATTTTTCGTTTTATGCGCAATACAATGAAACTTACGCCAGGAAGCAAAGAAGGCCGTAAAGTAAATATCGACGAGAGTGAAAAGTTAAAAAAGCAGCGGCGGTGATGATCATCTTGTACTTGGACGAGGAGGTGACGGCGGCGGCGACAACAGTCGCAAGTATCGAGGACGAACCCATTGAACTACCCTGGCAAGTGTGCGCTCGATCGATAAAGTGACTCCCTTACGAGAGAGAGAGAGAGAGAGAGAGAGAGCGCAGATAAAGGGGAGCGGCCGGTGGCATGTGGACGCGAGCAGAGACGAGGAGCACGTGCTCGCGGTCCGATCCAACGCGCCTTAGAGAGCCAACAAAACGGAGACGCTAATGAAAACGCTGCTGGATTTTTTGTCAGCCTATGTGTATAT